>VZTD01003963.1:1137191-1255007 GCA_013397725.1 Rhagologus leucostigma
TGAGCTCGCGGGGCAGATGCGGCGGGACCCCGTGCCAATGGCAAAGAGTCGTGGAATCATGGAGTCGTGGAATCACCAAGGCTGCGAGAGGCCTTTGGGACCATCAAGCCCAGCCACCAACCCAGCACTGCCACTGTAACCCCCAAAGCGCTGAACTCAATGTCGATATCATCAGATTGCTATTGATAGACGCCGTATTTGTGTGCAAAAGTCACTGCGCTCCACTTGCCTCACCGTTTGTTACCAAACAGTGCAACGTGATGCGCTGGTGCTGTGGTGCCATGATGCCGTGCCCCGCCACCATATGCCGTTGGTTTCACAACTAAATATTGCACAGATGGACGTGCATCAGCTGAAAAAAAAAAAAAAAAAGAAAAGGCATTTAAAAGTTAGGAAACACCCTATGTAAACTTGTGCAACCTGTACTATCCAGATTACTGTACAAATAAGGTATTATATGAGAATTGTTGTAAGCACAGTCTTGGCTTGTGCAAGGGCAGGTTGGTTTTTCAGAGTGGTTTCTGCCTGACCCAGGCCGTGAGAATGGGAGCTCTGCTCAGATCCTCCACAGCAGCTCAATGATTATTTTATGCTTATTTTTAGATGTGTGTTCTCATGATTTATCTACTCTATACTAGTTACACCTGGTACCTAGGTACTTCTTGACAGAGTACTTAGAATCACGTAACTGTAAACTCTTTATCATAACTGTTTAGTGGACAGTTTTTCATAGACTATCCCTTGGAAAACACCTGCTCACTGAAGCTGAGACATAATCCGATCATTCAGCCATGTAGGAAAACCAACTCAGGCAGGGCAAAGATTTGAGTCCGAATCTCCCACAGTCCTGCTGAAAGGTTTTACCATTTTGTCGTACACTGTTACACACCAATGTTCCTTTTTCGTTCTATTGAAATCCTCGTATGTGGTAGGCAGCCCTACAGACTGTGGGATAAGGCTTTTCCATTTCAGATTCCCAAGGAGAGAAGAGTCCATTGCACCACAGACACAGAATTGCAGTCAGCGCACGTGAAGTCTTAAGAAAATATTTTTTTTTTAAATCTCTAGTTGGTATATGCAAATTAAAGTTTCTCAGATTACTACAGCAGTTAAATTTAGGTGCATTTTTCAGAAGTCGCTTAGTAAAATGTCTGTGACACCAAATGGAAGTCACAGGGAATATCCCAGCAATATTTCAGTGTGGGAACAACAGTGTCGTTTCTCCAGTTTCATTTTTGAAACCAGCTAAAAAAATGATAGGGGTTTAAACTCTGTCTCTAATAAATAGCATATCCTCTGATCCTTGCAGTTCATTAATGATGAGTTATAATGCAGTGACAGTGGATTAACTGGTGCTCTCGGTCTAAACGGTTGTTGTTAATAATAATAATAAAGCAATTGGTATCAGAACACAGCAAAGTATCACAAAATTATTTCAGATGCTGTCAGACCATAAAATAAATATAAAGTATTCCAAGCACGCTGCCATCAGTTTGTGTTGATCATCAGTGCAAGATACAGCTCTGTCTTGTGAGCTCTAAACTCCAGCCTGCTGCACTGTGCTTTTATCTGCCTGGATCAGTCTCACACTGCACTAGGACAAAATGTCTTGACAAAGCAGGGCACCGCAGTGATGCAGCAGGAGCTCACAATGCCATACAACTTCTTCAGGATCTCAGGAGCCTCAGAAATTGTGGGAATACTGTGAGAGATGATGATCAGATTTTTTTTCCAAGATTACTTTTTTAAAGTCACAATTAATTTATCCCTCCTTAATTATTTATCATCAGGAAAACATCATAGTGACATAGTATCATGAGGCATTTGCATTTTAATGTAGTAACATATGGTTACTTCTCAAAGAACCTACCAAACTGGTTATTCAAGGTAGCATTGTGAATTTTTCATCACAGGAAAGAGAAGATATCAACACCAATGTGGCCTAGTCTGGGAACGCTGAATAAATTATTAAAAAAAGAAAAAAACCCAAGCCTATTTGAAACTCTATTACCCAGCACAAAGAGATAGCGTGACACAAGGTTGTGGAAATCTATAGGTAAATAACTGCAAGTGCTTGGAAGGTGAAATCTTGGTTTGTTACCCATGAGAGTGAGACAAACACCTAAATGCTCACTATCAGAGAAAAAAAAAGAGATTCAGGTCATATCTTTAAACTGATCCACTTCTCTAAGTAATACTAGCAAGTTGCTTAATTCACAGGAACCTTTAAGAGCTTTCCAGATTGCTTCATTACATCTCTCCAATTTTAAGCAAGGCCAACGATTGTAACAATTTTGTGTCTTTTATTGACCAGCTCATAGCAATCTTTAATTTACATCCCCTGCCTGGGCTGGGCTCCCCGATCTCCTTGCCTTGGAGGCTGAAAGAGGTGTCACTGGCAGAGGTGTGAGAGGGCGAGTGCCAGACCCAAACCACAGAGTATCAGTAGGAGTTACAGCCACGCTACAGGAGCTCAGCGTTCATACAGAAACTTTGTTTCTCTGCGCCTGACTTCATCACTGTATACAAGTACGTACCCTGTGCACCTATATATACACTACATACCTCAGAAACAGAACTGCTCTTATGCAAACCACAGTCGTGTTTCTTTGTTTCAGTCACCTGCGGACACGCGATGACGTGTTTTGCATGAACCAAGGCACGTATTTACCACGGTGCAGTTACTTCTGAAGGCTGTAGGGATGCTCACTTCAATTCCTTGCTAAATGAAACCCGTTTAATTAAAAGATTAGTCAAGAGAAGTGTCACTTTCTGTGCTGCCAGAAGAAAGGGCACAGGCAGATTCTGTTCACCAAGCTTAGACTCCTGTAATATTTCATTTGTGCTCACACTGGAAGGGGCTAACAGCCTTATAGGAAGAAGGTGTTAATAAATGATGTATTTGTGATGTAAGGAGCATTAACAGCTCTTGTCCTCAAGCTGCAGTGTATTCCAGACACAGTAATATGGGCTGGAATTTGCAAACTTACTGCTATACGGGATGCAGTGTGAAAGAAACAGTCCTACAGAAGCTCAAAACCTGCCTTGGTGTGAGCAGTAACTAACACAGTTAAAGCTTATTTGTTTTCTAATTTGAGGTACTATGGTTCAAAGATAAGGGTCTGACCAAAACTAGTTCAACCAGTTTAGGAAAAGTCCAGGAACTTATTTTTAGCTGTGGATTAAAGCTAATTAGTGCATTTAGAGGTATCTTTGGATTCAAAACAGAGCAAACACCTCATGAGAGGAAATCTGTGATTTTACTCTCCAAAGAGCCTATACAGTTTTTTGTCAAGTGCCTCTTTTGTCTTTTACTAATGAATTAACTGATTGAGGATATTTATTTAGTGATCTGAGTGGGTTTTAAGCTCAGTCCTGAATATACTGCTTATTAGATATCAGTGTACAAACAGGATGGGTAACAAATACATTGTTTGCAATTGAATGCATTCTGCTACCTTTTCTATATTTTCTCTCATAATGTGCTAATTCTTTGGGGTTTGGGAGCAACTGTTAGGATTACAATGTATATTCGGTAAAGATTACTGAATCATAGAATGGAATGGGCCTCTGGAGATTTTCTAGTCCGCCCTCCCTGCCCAAAGCAGAGGCACCTAGAGCAGGTTTGTCAGGGCTGTGTCCAGCTGGGCTTTGAGCAGCCGAGGACAGAAACTCTACACCCGCTCTGGACATCTTGTGCCGGTGTTTGACCTCCTTCACAACGATAAAAAAAGGTTTTTTCTTTTGTTTAAGTGGAAATTCCGTATTTCTCTTTGTAGCCTCCTATCCTATCACTGGACACTGCTGAGAAAAGTGTGTCTCTGCTTTCCCCTGAGCAGGTATTTATACCCACAGCTCACAGTCAGTGTGCTGATCACCTGCATCCCCAGGGCCTTTCCCACAAACCTGCTTTCCACCCGCTTCGTCCCCAGTCTGTACTGGTGCACTGGGTTTCTCCTCCCCAGTGCAGGGCTTGGCATTTCCTTTGTTGAACTCTGCAAGGTTCCTGTTGGCTGATTGTTGTCTTTTCCTGCATGACTGCACATAAACATTATTTCTACTCTTGCATCCTTGCTACGTCACTTAAAAGCAGCAGAAATACCTGCCATGAGATCTGAATATGAAACTTCGTTTCATACTATTTCTTTTGAAAAAACTAGTTAAAACACCTCTTAACTGTACTGGCCACTGTGCCAAGTCCTGTCAGCTTAATATTAATGATATTTATGTTTGATATTTCCTCTCTTCTTTTTCATTGCCTTTTGGCATAACAATACACTTAGTTATACTTTAGTACACTGAGTACATTGATATACGTGTGGGTGATAGAAACAGTTGCTAGGAAAGGCTGATATCCATGAGGATGGCTACAGGGGGAAGTGATCCTTCAGAAGAATGACGGAAGTTTAGTTATAACTTGATCATGTGAGGCTTGGCTCATGACCTCATTTAAAAATGGGGCTGTCTGGGTCATATGGCTAAAATAAAACAGTTCATAAAGAACAAATTTTTGTACAGGATAGACTTCTTGAAAGAAACCAGATATTGAAGATGTGAAAGTTGTTGCTCAATTAGAAACAGCAGACTGGCTAAAAAAATATAAGACAGGTAGCTCTGTGAGGAACAGAGGATTAAAGGGAGCTGAACGGGCTCATGGTTCTCAGCTGTCCCAGGCACGGGGTCATGGAAGTCCCTTTGTAGAATGACCGTGTGTGATTTTTAACACAGCTGTACTTCACTTCTTCTAACCTTCCTTTAATTGTCCTTCAATTTTCAGTTTAAATGCATTTGCCAATATGCACCTTTGTTTCTCTGCCAGCACTTGCCTTTTTAGCCATCAAACCACTCCTGCAGTAATACATGTGTAGAAAGCAATCTTATCCTGTTTCAGCTTTCATTTTACAGGGCTAGAAGAGCCATGTTCTGCAAATTTTCTCTTGTGTAGAGAATTTCTTTCTTACCCATTCCAAATGCCCATCTTTGCATGGTTTTCAGATTAAATTCATAATTTTATACAATATTCCAGATAAAGTTTCACTGAGATCTTACATGGCAGAAATGCTTTCGTACCTCTGCTGACAACAGATCTCTTGATGACAGCTTGGGCTTATATTTGTTTTTGTCATAGCTACCTCGTGTCAGCAGTTCATAAAAAGTGTGATTTTGAAGAGTATATTTTGGGTTCCTCTTCTGTCATGTCAAACTGAGGCTCTAGCATATAGTGGTGCTATTTGTTCCCAAGCACAAAGCTACACATTTTTATATAAATAAAATTGCATCTCGTTCCTAGCAGTCTAGGCTATAGGCTATAGGCTCTTTCAGTATTAATTCTAATTGGTAGTCATTAGTTATTTGTGTTAATGATGTTTCTTCACTTTATCAGTGAATTTTCATTACCACGTATCCACACGTCAACATTAGTTGTAGCTATTTCCTTTTATGTCAGCTCATTTCATGCTTCACTTTGCCTCTTTATTTTATTTATTAGTTTTCCGTATCAAAACGTTGAAATCTGCTTTTTTCTTTTGCTTAGTAACTACATAATACACCCAAAGGTTTTATACCTTTGAATTCATGGTCGGTTCTCCCTTCTATTTCTGTTTTAGTTACCTTTTTCCTGCACAAGCTCAATAATTTGTCCTCAAGCACTGATGACACACAATCACATCTGGCTCGCAAAAACAAGGGTGATCATTTCTCCCTCTGTAACTATGTAAACTTTACAAGTTTCTTATTGCTCACGTTGATTGCTTCAGTTTTTCCTGTTCTATTAAACAGTTTAATAATGTAGTGTAATATAAGCAGAACATCCTGCCTCAATGATGTTTTCTCCAAAGAGTTTCTCTTGAGCTTTCTGATTTTATAGGTTCGAAGTTATTAATGTATTTCTTATGTTTGCTCTGTTCAAAGGCAGCCATTTCATGCTTTCACCTGTGAAATAATCCCTTCCTTAGACATAATCACTGTTTCAAAAGTTTGCAGTTTGTCGGTGTTTGTACCTTTTATCCTTTTGATAATGTTGCCTTATATTCATTGCAACTTGCATGACAGGGGCAGATCAGAAGCCTGAAGCAATCAATGATGAGGGCCCTCTTCATCAAAGGAAGATGCAGAAGCGAGAACAGGGCACTGTTCTGCTGCCTGGGGTCTCCATCCCCACAGTGACCACGCTCCGGAAGAACTGGGACAGAACTGTGTGTGCCTTTATCACATGAGAGGAACGGGCGAAGCCAAGTTCTGGAGATGATGATCCATTGTCACAGTGATAAGTTCATGCCAGTCACCTAAGAGACTGTGTTTGCTGAGAAGCCTCCTGTGGATGCCTGTAGCAGGGCAATCCAGAATCTAAGAGACACCAGCAAAGGAGGAGAAAGAGACCAGAGAATTGGAACCCCTCACTTTTTGTAGCCTGTATTGAATGAAAAGTTGTTAAAAACCCCTCCTGCTTTTTTGATTGGCTTCAGGGACAGACTGGGTGAGGCCTTTGAGTGCAGACAAGGTATACTGTGACTGCTGGCCACCAGTTTGCTCGTGCAATGCTACTGCTGGTGCAAACCCTGCCTGCTGGGATAGCTCAGAGAGCTGTGCCTTTGTGATCAGGAGCGTTACTTCTGCACAGCCCTGAACTAATTGCTGTTGCTAATTGCCCCATGCTTTCCACCCTAGAGTAATTTCAAAAAGTATTACCCTTATTTTGGTTTTACTCAGGTGATACAAGGAGCTGCTGTGGTGAGTCGAAAGTTAAAGACAAATGTCCCTTGCAGAGTTTTCTGTGTTTTTCTGTATTTTCTGAACTTGGAAAGGTAGCTCAACCTGGCAAAAGCAAGTAGATAAAGAGCCAAGAAAGAAAAGTAATTAAAGAAAGAGAGGGGGAAAGGCAACAAAAGTAGGGCCAGGAAGGATTTCAAACACAAGGATGTGTAGATGGATGAGGAAGAGCTGAAGACTGTCCATCAACAGCAAATGGAGTTGTTAAAATGACACTTGACTCGTGTGGTGCGCCTTTGACTTTTTGGACTGTGGAGATGGAGAATGTGTTTAGAAAAGCCACCAGGCATGGAAACGGAGACCCATGTAAGCTTTCCTTTATTTTGAGTGTGAATCCCTGAATGGATAAGGAAAATATATGTCTTCTCTCATAGTTGCACTGTAGTTGCATGATATAGTTGTGTACTGAAAAAAGTTCTGTTATTCTTCTTCAAGGTTTCCAGGCTGCCGTAGCACAAACAGCCCATAAGAAACAGCCTCAGACTCATGGCAAATTACAGCTTCAACAGGGGAATGAGAGCAAGATCCCTGCTGAAGATACGACGTTGTAACACACACTGAAATATGGAAAAATGCAAGTCCTACCTTAGGAAACTACATCCTGATAAAGCAAATGTTGTGCTGAAGAGATTCCTACTGCTCCTGTGAAGGGGTTACTCTGCCAGCATCTCTGGCCAGAGCCTCACAACTGTCCCTAAAAATCTGCAGCAGATATAGCAGCACAAAGAGGAAAGGATCAATCTGGTGTATGCTTACCTTCTGGCACTTAGGCACAGGCCCAGGACCCATTCTGAGATTTTTTTACTTTATTTACTTTATTTATTATCTAGAATTCCATGTGAGTTGTTAAGTGATATGACCTGGAACATGGTTTGAAATTTAAAATTAGTAAAATAGTGGTAGCAGTAGGAGAAAGAGCATGCTCAGAAACTGTGGAACTTCGTCTAAGTAACTTATTTGCTGATAGAGACCCACAAGTCACCAAAAGCAAAACAGGGTAGTGAGGGCACACAAATAGGATTAGTACTTGCAATTAACTCATCTGTGGCATATTCTTTTGGCTGCATTTTACTTTATGCTATTGGTTGTACAGAGCAGGGACCACATATGGTTTAAGATGCTACTGCAGTTCCAATAAATATTTGACATTGATTTAGAGCCATCAACCTTAGTGCCATTTGCAGTTCCCAGATAACTTGTTGATAGCATGTGAGTAGCACTGGAAGACAGAAGTTGAATATCAAGGAGAGCAACACCCTGCCTTTGTTTCTTACACTCTGCTTCCTTAAGCGTCTGCTATTGGCCACACTTAGGGTAGCACTGAGAAAAGAAAATATTGGCTCATTTGGCAGTCACTGTCTTCACTAATATCACCGAGCAGATTTACAGAGGTTGAGCAAAGTAATCTGTTTATGGGACACGGTTGCAAGATGCCACTGATGCTGAGACAACCCTGTTAAGATTAATATCTCATCGAGCAATGAACAATATGAATTCTGATACTGAACACGCTTTGTTCAGATAGGTTATGCTTAGTTGAGCCACTATTAGAGAGCTGCTTAAATTCACCTTAGCATTATCCATTTTAGAACAGAAAATAATATTCTTGGCCACACAGTAAATTTAAACTCTACCAAAAGCTCTGTTGTAACACTCACTGCCTTGAAATTATTTTTTTCAGACACTTGAATTTACAATCTGTGATTTAATTGCAGCTGTGATATCACTACAATATTGCTGCAACCTCCAACAGGGTTTGGCAACTGAGGCAGAGTAATCAGGTCTTCAGGGTGACAAGGATACAGCCTTTTGGGGCACAATTTAAGGACATACTGGACATTTGTCAAGTGTTTCTGGTCCCATCATTCAGTCCTGAGCAGACAGCAGGATGTTCAGAAATCCCAAACACTGTAACAAACACACAGTAGCTATGGCACTTCCCAGAAGGGTCTAATCTAATGTGCTTTCACTGTAGCTATGGTTTGCAAATGCACCAGAAATCCAGCAAAACTCCATGTGTGCTGGAGTTAGAAAAATGCCTGGTTTGCCCATGAAGAATATGTAGAGGTGGTCTACAGCAGCCTGAGTGTGTCAGGCTCGCTGTTTAAACACTAATTCAGTGGACATATACGGGCACCCAAAGACCTCTCACCTAAAAATATCAGCCTAAATGCAATAGCCCTTACTCCAGCAGAAGGACTCAGCAGTAACTCTGAGCTGTGATCTCATTTTGGAACAGCCTAAATATCCAGTAATCTGGCGATTAAGGCACCAACAGTGGTGTTGACAGACCTGATTTCAGTCCTCATTCTGGCTGATGAGTGGCTTTAGTGTTAATTCATTGTCCCATTGCCCATGAGAGTGACCTTGACAGCAGGCTGCCAGAGTGCCAATCTTCTGGAATCTCTTACTTGCACCGTTTCGCTCTATGCAATAAATTCTTCAGAGCAGGGATATGGATGAGAGACAGAATGTGGATTAGAAAAAATTCTCTCCTTCTAACTAGGATTCCCCTAAAGCAGAAAACCAATCCCACTCTCCTAAGGCGAGAAACACCTTTCTGCTCTTTGACGTGTCAATTACATTTATCTCTGTTCTTGACAGGACCAACCAGTGGGATTAAAGTTGAATGCATTGCTTAGAGAGCCAGGGTTTGCAGTCAGGAGCTGAGGCAGTCAGACACTTGAAAGTCAACATTTTTGTAAACCTTATTCAGATTGATATGGTGAGCTTTGACGCTCAACAGTAGAAGAAATCAAACTGGGCATTTCTGTGAGACACTTTAATAGCTGCTCTTATTTGACAGTGGGTCAGGATCTCCAGTCTTTGGCCATACTGGAATTTAATTTTTTATTCTTTTTCTTTACTCCTGCTTAGCTCAAGACCATTTTTTTTCCAAAACTATTATGGCATAAAATATAATTTTGTACTGTGGGTTTGTTCTGTCAAGTCCTGCTTTCCCTGACATTGTATCAGCTGCATTTAGCTTAACTATTTCCATTAGTTAAATATCTTCATATTTCTTGGTGTTTCATGGAAACGAAAGCTGTAGCACTTGGATCCACTAGTTTTGCCTGAAGGGCAGCAGTCCATTTGGTAGATAGAATGTGAAATTAATGAAGTCTCCACATTGTCTTTAAAAGGCTAAAGGTTTTCTTTCATTTCCTCTGTGTCCCATTCCTATTTCCTCATTCCCTTATCTTCTCTTTGTCTTACTAGACTGGGTGCTACAATCTCTTGGAATCTTCCAAAATCACAGAAAACTTTTAGTTGGAAGGGGCCTCATCTGGTCTGACCCCCCACTGAAAGCAGAGGTGACTTCAAGGCTTGACCAACTTCAAAAAATCTGTTTTCTCTGGTTGCAAACCCCCTCCTTCTGCTACTCTGATTTACACTGATCCCATCTATTGTTTCTGTAAATGTTAATGCGTGATAAAGGAGCTGTAATTGTTTCGGAATTAACTAGACACACTGTGAGCACAGTGCCTGAGTGTTTTGTTTTTGTTCTTTGCCTTGGTGTGTAGGTGGTGAGTTCTGATGAGCTTCTGTGAGCAAAGACTCATGTACAGCCACACTACCGTGGGCTCTGTAATTTCTAAGCCCTATTTTACAATGCAGGTAAGAGCATGCAGCACTAACTTAGGACAAAATACATTACAGAGGTATTGAAATGAATACTCGATCCAAGCATTACAAATCAAAAAAGCTCAGAAAAATAGAGAAACAAACTATGTCAGGATAGAACAACACAGCTCTGGCTGTCAGTGGTGACACCCGGCAGAAATCACAGGAGTTGCAGTAAAGGCACTTCAGGGTTTGTGATCTCTGGTTAAGTTTCATGGAGTAGCATGAAGTGCCTCTGTCTGTTACACCACTGACAGGAGGAAGATAAGGTTGTAGACAGTTCTCAAAGCATGGCACCAGCACCGGCCTGGTGGCTTTTTTCCAGGGTCAAATGCTTGTCAGAGTTAGGAGACCATCAGCCAGCTGTGTGGGGAGCCACAGGCAGAGCAATGTCCAATTCTTCCCCTCAGGAATATCATTAAATGGAACTGTGCCTCCAGTTTGAGGCCCAGGCAGCGTTGTGTTTTTCTTGCCCTCCCTTTCAGAGCCGTTTCCCCGCTCCAGGGCTGTCTCTGTCACTGGGGGTGCCTGCTCAGGGCCTGGCTGCCCCCACAGCAGGCAGCGCACAGAGACCCAGGGAGGGGCTCCAGCAGGGGGACAGATGTGTGCCAGGAGAGAGCAGAGCAGAGCAGAGACATCCAGCTTGAGCTATAGTATCTTCTAGACCACCTGGCAAGCTGCAAAAGCCCTATCTCTCATCTCCCAGCTAATTAGTTTGAGTGCAGTGCCACAAGGGTGCAGCGACACCGACTCCAGTCCTGGGGTTAGCGCAGCTGGCCGGGCTATCTGATAGCTCAGCACTCTGCAGCAGACACAGGCAGTCACCTTCTAAGGGATGCTGGCCTAATTGTCTCTCCTCACAATTTTTAACTCAGTCAAAGGAGTACCATTGTTCTGGAAGTCTGAAAAAGACACTTTTTTCTGTCTTTTAATTGTAAATGCTGCAGCAAAAACAATCAAGAGTTGTACTACCAAAAGCCTGTGCTCTGGACAAAGTGACATTTTCTCTTCAATATGACAGAATCTGGAAAAAAATCAGGTAATGAGTTTAATCATACTGGAGCTAAGAAACAGTGCTAGGCTTTCCCCACTGATCAAACTGCTGGACATACAGAGGGTTTGGCTGATCCTCAGCATTCCTATCCATGTGTAGATTGATGGTCTGGGAATGCCTTTGGGCGCACAAATACAGATGTGAGACCGCAGCACTTGTTACCTTCTCTATCTGTGCAGTCAGTGAGCAGGAACTCTTGAGTTCCACCACAGTGCACATCTTCAAGGCTTCTGAAACAGTCGCCATGGCTTTTCCCTCCTGTGTTTTTTAACATTTTCATTCTTATGTGTAAGTCCTTTCTAAATTTTTTTTACTGATTTCATTGTCCAGGACAGTTATGCAAACCAGTTTCCAGTCTCATGTACCCAAGATTGTACAAAGATATAAAGAGAAAACCTGTGTTTGTTCTTCTTCCCACGTTTAAACGTGTGAGACCATCTTTTCAACATGATAGAACTTCTTTTTAAACCTGCTCTAATGCAAAAGACTTTGAGTTTTTGCTCGATGACTTCAGCTTCTTCAGGCTGAGAAATGTGTGTGTTGGTTGGGATTTTTTTCATTTTGGCTTTCACCTATCGTATGCAACATACAACTTTACACATCTTCTGTTTCATGGCGCTCTTTAATCTCCTTTTGGGACAACTTGCAGTTGCTCTTTATCCCAGCCAGCACAGTATTTCTTCATGAGTGCTCTGTTTTGCCATCCAGTCAAAGGTGCTAATGCTTGTTGTTTTTATGTTACTTCTGGACAGGCTAACCTTCCTTATAATTTATGTTTGGGGCCACATCTTATTTCTTCATCAAATGCATTTGGATTTGGAGTTCTGCCAGGGTTTATCCTGTAGCAGGGCATTCATTTTAGAAGGACTGCTTTGCTGGGCCTGGCTGTAATGACCCTTTTGGTTAGTTCCTGATGCATTCATAGCTTTTATACTGCAGGCTGCTATGTTTGATTAGTGTAGCCTTATCCTTTAGTTCTGAGTCAGCCTCACTTGGCAGAATTTATCAGATTACCCAAATGACCAACCCTCACAACTTCATTTACTCCAGTTTCTGGAATAATCTCACCATACCCATTAGCATCCTCTGTCTTTTCCTGAGCTGCTATCCTCAGTTTCTCTGAGATGTTATTTCAGAGCTGTGTCTATCTGTCTGAATTTCACAGATTCTCACATACTGGAGGCTGATTATTCCAGAGCTTTCTCCAGAATACTGTATTGTTTATAAACTCCCTTCATCTGCAGCTCCTAAACCCTTTCTGATTGTGGTTTCATCATGATGGGCAATATGGTGCTTCTAGGATTCAGGGTCTGTCTTTTTTATCCCCTCTTTCTACTGCCCAGACAGTGGTGGAATACTTGTGCTCAGATGCAATTTAAAGTTATATAATCCCAGCTGAATGCTGAAGAGTTATCTTTCAAGTAATAAAATATTCATTTGCTCTCAGCGACGTTTTAAAAAACTTTAGAGAAGCATTTATACCGATTTTCCCATTTGTTAAAACCTGTGTTTAGAAAACTCACATCTGGATCATATTTACTCTGATGGCTTCTTTTAAAACTTTGACAGTGATGGCTCACATGAGTGAAATGAACATGCTGTGTTTTGAAGCTGATTGTGTAATGATAATTGGATTTGAAAAGATAAAATTATTGTTGGAATATTTCAGATGGCTGATGATATTAAATAAAGCACTGCTGCCTTGAAACAGAGAATCTTGTTCTCTGAGTGTGACAGATCTCTCAGAAAGTTGTTACTTGGCACACTTTGGTAAATATTTAAGAGATAATCTTGGGTGAAATCTGTAATTTTGTTGATAGAAATATCTCATAAAACAGAAGAAAATTCATCACTGCTGAGTGGAGTTCTCTAGAAGGAAAACCTTTCTTTAGTAATTCTTAACAAACAACAAAAAAAGGCTCAATAAAATACCTGATCTAATTTTCTTGTAAAATCCATGGAGACTTTCACTAAGGAAGGTTAGGAAAATGTCATGGGTCAGTAGGTATTTTCTTGCTTATGCTTGTGTGATGGAATCAGCATAGTCCACCCCGAGGGAAGTATAGAGAAGCGGATTCTCGGTGTAAGGAAGAAAACTCAAAGGGAAATTCTCAGTGTTGCCAGGTGCAAAACGAAGGTGTACAAATGTAACTTTGCCACAGAGTGGCCTGGGGAGAAAAATTGATACAGGAAGCTGTAAACAATAAGAGAGCCCACAAAGTTGCTGGAACTTGTTAGTTTTTAAGATATTCAAGTTGTTGTATGAGGATAAGGAAGGTTTTGGTTCACAGAATGTTTCTTCTATGTTTAAGTCCTTCTGTGAGGGAAGAAGCGACAATGTTAGGGAGGACTCAGATTCTTGTTTTCCTGGCAGGCTTAAAATGTTAGAAAATAAGAGTAAGCTGACTACTTCTGCCAGGAAAAAAAAGACAAATATCAAAACTGAGTCAGAAAGGATCCTATATGCCACCTCCAAAGCCATGTTCCAAAGTATAAACTGAAGATAACAGCAAGAGCCAACTGCACGTTTGGAACCTCACTAAGATTTGCTCACAGTGTGCTAGAAGTCAGCTCTTTGCTTTCTGGTGTCTGGAAGCCCATTTTCTTATTAAGAGCTGCAGACATAATTTCATAACTTGAAGGATGAGAGCATGTGACTTTTAGGTTCCCAAGACACGTAAAGTGAAATCAGGCTCAGAATTAACAGTTTTGCTCCACAGATCCCTTTCTGCTGTGCCATGG
This sequence comes from Rhagologus leucostigma, assembly GCA_013397725.1. Lineage (NCBI taxonomy): Eukaryota > Metazoa > Chordata > Aves > Passeriformes > Rhagologus > Rhagologus leucostigma. The sequence continues at coordinate 1,151,380 of VZTD01003963.1, forward strand.
CACTGGCTGATACAAGCAAGGCCACAGTCACAGATGTGTGTGTATGTGTGTTTGTGTTTATGTAAATCCCACTCTCCATCTCTACTCATTGTATAGTGAATAGCGAATACTCCTTAGGGAATAAGTGAAAAAGCATGAAATGCCTTCTCAGAGTGTGCTGTTTTGCACACATTGCAGGAATGGACAGAACTCCTCAAGGCTGAGACAGGGTCACAGCTTGAGGAGAGTGTACTTCATTCCAATGGCCAGCACATATAAGCTTGCAAGTATTTATCCTTGCTGTAGCGTGTTTGGTTCCTTGGACTCAACAACACGAGGTTAATATTTCAGTTTTACTGGTAGTGAAGCCAAGGTACAGGAAAATTTAACAGCTGAAGGCTAAGCAGCCTGGGAAGAATAAGATTCAGATGCTAAGCCCACAGCTGCTGCTCTTCTTTCTAAGCCAAACTGAATCTGACTCTGTCCTACATACATATAAAAATATTACAGCATTAGGTTTATCTAAAGACTTCAGCAAATGTAGCCATGACTCCTGAAAAGCTGAAAACATGGAAAGGCTGCAGCTGAAAGTCCTACAGCGTTGGAGAGAAGATGCATGTAGAAGAAAAAAATATGTGTAACATACTTATTCAAGAATTTTGGTAGTTTAAGGTCTCTTTTGTAGAGATGGTGGGGCATCTGAGTTGGTTCTGCTCTGTGGGATCAAAACTGACCTTGTGTGTCCTCTCACACAAGACATGTATTTTTTGTTTGCCCCAGTCTAAAAGGTGACTCTTTTTGAAAATATTTACTGTCTCCCAGCAAACAGAGACAGTGTTGGGCAGGTTTTGCCCAGGGAGCAGCAAAGTAGCTGGAATGTCAGGTTTTTTAATTCATTTTGCTCCATCCAGTTTATTGTGAACAAGAAGTTGTATACCTGATAAAGCCATCCACATAAAGGAATATCACATCATATTCGTGATGAGCTACTCACAAGCAGAGCAAAGTGTGCGTGTGGGATTGTTACTGATGAAAAACCCAATGACAATAAATGGTGCTCTGTACTATGTACTGATTCTAGAAAATAGAATCCAGTGAAATGGATACATGAATATTTGTATGAGTCATGCTAAACTAAGATTATGCTTCTCAGGGAAATGATGAAGCTCATTCTTAGAAAGGAGGAAAGAAATGTCTTTCAGTTCACAAAGCTGACTCAGAAAATTACTATGCGTATCATAAAGCGTGTTCATACAACTCTTAACATGGTTTACAGGCCTCAGCTCCTTCTTTCTCACTGCCTTCAAACCACCTCGTTAGCCTAACAGTAGTTAACAGCAAGAAACTGCCCCTGGCAACATGAACCACAGCACCCTGACCTAGAGAAAGGTGTACATTTTGCACAATGTGATCACTCAAGGAAGGAGCTGGAGGAGCAACTCTCGCTGAGGTTTGCTCATTAATGCTTTCTGTTAGTGAGCAGAGACGTGTGTGGCAGAGACACACGGACCCCGCGTTTGCTGTAACTTAAACCTCTAAGTCATTAATCTGCCTCTGTCCGTGTGGGTTCTGTGTGTGAGCTTCCTGCTTGCTTCACACCTGGGCTCTCTTTGCCACAGGGAAGGGGATCACAGCTCTGTACCTGTCAGTTTGGAGAGTGAGTGCAAGGGCAGCTGCACAGTCAGACTTCTGTCATTTCACTCTCACCTCTACTCCCTTCCTCCCTACTCTCTCCCTCTTGGAAGTATGATTGGAAGTATGTGACTGCCATTTAACCCTCATGACATCCTTGTGAGTCCCTGCTGCAGCTCAGAGGGCAGGGAGGACACAAGAACAGGGAAAACTGTCAGGATAATGAAACAGAAACCACCTTCAGAGAAACCATGGCAGTGGACAAATTCCAGCCTGGAACGCAGCAGCAGCCATGCCAGTGGATACTCTGGAATAGTCTTAGGATCAGTTTAGGGGCAAATCTGGAAAGCAGCATAGTGAGGAAGGGGCATCAGCATTTCAGTCATAGAAGAGGTCTGCCACTTACTTTTTCATGCAGAGAAAGCTATTGAAGTATTTGTAAAAAATTAATACAATTACTGATATGGAGGATACTGCCATACATTGCATGCTAAAGACATCCCTGTTAAAAACAGTCTAATCCGTACCCCTCATTCCTAACAAAGTTTTCTAAAAAAATACTTCTTAATTAATTATAGCTGTAGTTCTACAGATAAGACTATGTGAGTAGTGGAAATGTATCAATAGACTTGTACTTTGCATTTGATTTTTCTTTTCAAACAAAGAATTCAGGGTAATACCTGCTCCAACCTTAAAGTCACTACTGAATATCCAATACTGAATATCCACTATTGATTGGAGCATGGATTTTCACAATTCTGTGGGCACTGATTTCCTGATATGTTTGAACTCTGGAAGATGAAAAAGATTTGGTGTGTTGAGTTAATGAGATGTCTCTTATGTTTGTAAAAAGCATACAGCTTTTATTGCACCGTGACTTTGCTGGGAATGCTTTTACAATTTTGCAATGTTTAGGTAATTTAGTGTTTTGAATTATTGCAGGCAGAAAAATTTAGAGCAAAAGTCCAGAGGTTGAACTTGACGATCTTGATCCAACTGACGATATCCTATGATGATTCTGTGATTCTCTGTAGAGTGACTGGTTTGAAAAGTGGCTAATGGAGCAGATTCTAGAGAACAGGAGTTAAATTATTCCTAATGTCAGGTCACACAGGAAAAAAATTCAATCCTAGAGCCATAGGGAACAAATATTCTTGACCGTTCTTTCTGTACAGCTTTATTCACCAGCAGTGTCATGTTAAGGTAAGAAGAGCAGCTCTTCAGCCTGGATTTCTGTCAGGAAACAACGCTTCATACAGTATTTTCTAGAACCTCTCGCATTGCAATCTCCAAGTTTCAGCTTGCTTTTCTTTATTAACGAGGGTTAGCACAGACTGGAGTCTCTGTTGCTTTTGTTCAATGCGTTTGTGTGGTAAAGGTAAAGGGCACACTAAATGCCAGCTTTGTATAATTTACAGCTCTGATCTTGTGCTGCCTGAAAACAAATAGACTCTTTATGTGCGGGAACACTGACAGCCATAAGGAATTCTACATCCTGATCTTCATCATGAGCAATTGGGTGTTCCATTTTACCCAGAACTGGAACAGCTGGTATGAACAGACGCCTAAACTCAAGGAGAGGAAGCAAAGGAATAAAGAATGGTGTGTCACAATAGGGCTTACTCTAACGTGAGCCTAGAAGGAAAGGAACCAGATGAACCCTGCAAGGAAAGGAACCAGATGATCCCTGCATAATTGTCTCTACAGGGCAGAGAGGACAGAAAAAAAGTTTTGAATGGATATTAAGTAACTACAAAAAGTAGGCAAAGCTACTCATACTCTAAGAGTCAATTTAAATTCAGACTTATCAGCAGGACAGTGTTGGCCTCCAAAATCTTCTTTTGTTTCATTGTTAGCCAAAGTGCTCCTGTGTGTGTCACAGCTGCATATGGCAGAGGAATTAGGAAGCAAATGGTGGGACCAAGACTCTTACTGATGAATGACACCTGGAAAGGAATGCGCAAGATTAAGATGACTTGCTTGTTGAAAATAGAAAAGAATCCAGAAGAATTCACATAATTTATAAATGATGTAAAAACTTGGCTACTGCTCAAAGACAATGGACATGGTCAGAAATCTCTGAGGCACGTGAATCACCTCTACTTTCTGTAGAAATTATTTTCTATTATTTTCTATTATTTTTTATATTTGATTATTTTCTACTATTTTTCTATTATTTTCTATCTTTTCTGTTATTAAAAATAATATTTGCACCATGTGAAGGAGAATGTTGAGTAGAAATATGCACAAAGCACACAGGGAACAGTGGAGTTTGTTCTTAGAATAAAATGTTGAGCTTCTCTGATAAATCCTTTTGCCTTTGTTTTCCAGTTTGTAGTACTGGATGATCACCCGTTTGGAATGATGTTATTTAACCATAAAGGTATTATTTGACAACTGCTCATTACACGCTTTAAAATCTTCTAGAATTTGCAGCTTTTTGTCAAGTGTTGTGTGGCTCTAGTGGTGACTTCCCTAGAATTAAAATCCCTTCCTTAAGCCATGTGGGGGACATCAGTTATCTGAAACGACCATATGGCATACTCATATGCATTCTAGCAAGTTTTTTTCCTTGCTCTTTTGAAAATGTTGACAATTTTGACTTTGAGAGAAATATTTAGCTATTATTCATTAATTTTGAGAGTTGTGGTAAAAAGAGAGTGGAACTGTTTAATCTCAACGTGAGAGCACCATCTAGAGGCAGATAACATAAACTGTAGCAGGCTCAGAGCCCCCGCAAGCGCATCAACGCTTTGAATGTGAGAATGCTTTGAGCAGATAATCTCACATTTCCCTGTATTTCACGTGCAGTGAAACCATTCGTTTCCATTTTGATCATTTTCGAGGTTTTGCTTTATGTAGTTAATATCTGGTAGAGGATTGTTGGGGTTGCTGGGTATCACATGGTTTGACAGCTCTTTTGCGTAGTAAAACCATCTGTAATCCCGCGTAAATCGTACAGCGCCTTACTTTAAAAGACAATCAATTATAAATAAAGTAATAAAGCAAAGCTCTCTGTGATAAGAACTTCGTATTTAGGGCAATTGGACATATTTATGAGTCCTTAGAGGATTTTGATTTTTCGCTGCAAGACATCTTGGGTAATGTGCACCTTGTGGAAAGAATGACAAGATGATATATTAAGCGTAAGTGAGTGGAAAGTTGTCTCTATGAACTCCTGGTTTATGCATAGGCAACGACCCTGCTGTCTTAACCACTGTCAGAGCCATAAGATTTTGAAGTAACATACCTGTCATGAAAAGACAAGATAGACAGGGGCAATAATACTGACTGTGTGGTTTCTGAGTGCATCAGGATGACTGGATTCCCAAATTACTGTGGGCTGTGTAATATCACAAATTATAACTACATCTCTGTCATGGAAAAATTCACATTTGAGTTCAGTTCTGCATCCTAGACCTAGGATGTTTTCTGGCCTAGGATATTTTCACAGAGGTACTCTTCTTTAGGTGTGGAGGAAATGCATAAAGCTTAGATATCACTAAAAAAAAACCTGAAAAAAATCACCATAAAACAGTTGTGACTTAAAAATACATGTTCTGCTCAAGTACATACCAATCCCTTAGATTATGGTTTCTTTCAGAATTATGTTTTCTTTCAAAATTCTAGGGGCTTTCAGAGTTGTATTCCATACACCTTTAATAAATATTCCCAAATTAACAAACACTCTCAAACAATTACAATGCTGCTTGAGCTTTGCAATGAGCCAGTTACTTACACCTATCCAGCCCAGAGAAAGGGTCATTTCAGCTTGGTGGGTCCATCCACACCAGCTATGTATGATTGGCTCAAGCTATACTGGCAACAATAAGAACGTCTGCAGAGAGCTTGTGTTTTGGCTGCCAGGTCATGGTGAAGCTCGTGCCACCAGGCCTTCATCATGCTTGTTTTATTAAGTAGCTGGATTATTTAATTTAGCTTTAATTGCTTTTGCAGCTTCACCTAGCTGTGCAGAGGTGCCTTAGATAGACATTTTATGGCATTGCAGTCTGCTTTATAAATTCAGTGTATTCCCACTGATACCACAGCAATTCTCAGTGGTTATGAAGATTCCTCTAAACCAGAGGAATGCATTACTGAGCCTCTTGCTTCTGTCCTCTGGGACGTCAGTATCTCCTTTTCTGCCATCACAAAGTTTCCTAAGGTAGATAACGTCTTAATTTTATTATTAAAATACTTCTAACACTTTGTGCTTCTAGTGCTTCCTTACTGTTTGCTAAGGAGGATAAGATCTAAGTGGTCATGGTTTTCTTTTTCTTTTAAGTTTTATGCCTGGAAATCATGTGACCTGCACACAGTACCTGCAGAGGATTGAATATCTAGCTCAATATGTGGCTCAGCCGGATTTAGCTTTCTGTACTAACTTACTGTACTAGGAACAAATGTCACAGGACAAAATGTCACAAAATGCACTTGTGCCCACTCCTTCTAATTCTAGCAGAGAACAAAATTACCTTTGAATGTTGAAAAAGATTTAAGCCTTTTCTGGGATGGCAGTTGAAGTTTATTTGAAGGACAACTCCAGATTTGAAGGATAATTTCAGGTCTAACGATACCAGAAGATAACTGAAACCAAGGACTTCCAGTACCTGAGGGGAGCCTGCAAGACAGATGGGAAAGGACTATTTCAAGGGCATGTAGTGACTGAACAAGGGGGAATGGCTTCAAATGGAAAGAGACTAGGTTTAGATTGGATATTATAAAGAATTTCTTTACTGCGAGGGTGGTGAGGCCCTGGCACAGGTTGCCCAGAGAAGCTAGTGCTGCCTCATCCCTGGAAATGTTCAAGTCCAGGTTGGATAGGGCTCTGAGCAACCTGGGATAGTGGAAAGTGTCCCTGCCCATGGCAGGGGCTTGGAACCAGATGATCTTTAAGGTCCCTTGCAACCCAAACCATTCTATGATATTCTAAAGATAGAATTATATCCTTGAGGATATATGTGAATTTCCACAGGGAAATCAGCGTAAAAGGTTGTTGTGGTTTAACCCCAGGCAGCAGCCCAGCCCCATGGAGCTGCTTGCTCACTCTGGCACCAGCAGGATCAGGGGAAAAATCAGAAGGGTAAAAGCTACAAAACTCATGGGTTGAGATAAAGGCAGTTTAACAGGGAAAGCAAAAGCCACACACACAACTACAGCAAAACAAGGAATTAATTCCCTGCTTCCCAAGGGCAGGCAGGAGTTCAGCCTTCTCCGGAAGAGCAGGACCCTGTCATGGGTAATGGTGACTTGGGAAGACAAATGCCATCACTCCAAATGTCCCCCCCTTCCTTCTTCCCCAGCTTTATATACTGAGTGTGATGTCCCATGGTCTGGAATCTCGCTTTGGTCATTTGGGGTCACCTGTCCTGGCTGTGTCTCCTCCCACCCTCCCAGGCACCCCAAGTCCCTCACCAGTGTGGCCGTATGAAAAGCAGAGAAGGCCTTGGCTCTGTGCAAGCCCTGCTCAGCAATAACAAAAAATCTCTGTATTATCAACCCTATGTTCAGCACAAATCCAAAATACAGCCTAATACCAGCTACTGTGAAGAAAATTAACCCTGCCTTAGCTGAAACCAGCACAAAGATATGCAACTGAAATTTTATTCTCATTGGAAAACAAGAAACCGTCAGGGTATTTGGTTTCTGCATGCCTTGGGTTTTAGGGGGTGGGTTTTTGTACTGGAGAAACTAAGAAAGTGGGAAAATTAACACAGATCAGTGGCTCTCAACTCTTCTACACTGGATCAAATTATATAGCTCAAGTCCTAAGAAAGTGGAGGAAAAACATTTTCAAAAGCTTGTTAATTGCATGCTTTGAAAGTATCGAAAGTTCTATTTTCATGAAAACCATGTGACAGTTCTGAATTAGGAACAGTTTAGCACAGTCTGTTTTCAGACTGAACAGATCTTTGGAGACAGCTGATTTCTGAGGTTAAGATTTTATTACTGCATCAGAATACTGATGTAAGTGCTATTGTGTAAGTAAGATACTGTATGAACCATTATCACTACATTTTCTTGCTGCTTACATCTGATTTCTCTCAAATACTTACAATTTTTTTTCATGTAGGCCCAGTTTCTGTTGTTTTTTTCTGTGTGGGTATCTGTCAGTCTTTTCTCTGCAGCTGATTAGAAATGCTCATATGCCTAGTTCATGCAGGTCAATATTTGTGGTAGTCACACCTAGCTGGGAGGAGATGTCGACAGGAAGGTGGTAACATCCTAAAGCATTCTTCCTAAATCTGTAGGAGTTCACCTGTCAACACTTCCATTGAACACAGAAATTAGCTACATCATGGTCCAGACTGAGCTTTGTGCAACCACAGCTCATTGACTCCATCAGGATTACTGCAGGGTTAACTTGACCCAGTTTCTCTTTGTTATCACAGTGACTATGGAAAGGTTCTGTCTTGGTGCCTGGGCTGCACCAAGAGCAGCGTGGGCAGCAGGCTGAGTGAGGTGATCCCGCTCTGCTGACACCCCACCTGCAGTGGTGGATCCAGCTCAGGGGTCCCTGGCACCGGAAGGACATGGAGCTGTTGGAGCCTGTCCAGAAGAGGTCACCAAGGTGATCAGAGGGATGAAGCATCTCTGCTGTGAGGAAAGGCTGAGAGAATTGAGGTTGTTCAGTCTGGAGAAGGTTTTGGGGTGACCTCATTTCAGCCTGCCAGTACCTGAAGGGAGCCTGCAAGAAAGATGGAGAAAGACTATTTACAGGACACAGGGGAATGGCTTCAAACTGAAAAAGGGATTTCGACTGGATATTAAGAAGAAATCCTTCCCTGTGAGGGTGGTGAGGCCCTGGAACAGGTTGCCCAGAGAAGCTGGTGCTGCCTCATCCCTGGAAGTGTTCAGAGCCAGGCTGGATGGGGCTCTGAGTGACCTGGTCTAGTGGAAAGTGTCACTGTCCATGGCTGGGCTCTCGGATTAGAGACCTTTAAAAGTCCCTTCCAACCCAACCCAACCCATACTATGATTCTATAATTCTGTGTTTTGTATTATTTGAGTAGCAAATTGTTCAGATATCTTTTTCTTATAAATAGAGGTTTTGGCTATCTGTTTTCTTCTCACAAACGTGAGAGATTTGTTTCTCAATGACATGAATAAGGAATCCCACATTTCTGGTTTCAGTAGCAGAAGCAAACCCATTCACTGTGCACCCGCTGGTCCCCCGTGCCCAGAAGAGGGCAGCAATAATAGAAAAATATCTTTCTAATATATTCAGGAGTTGAAGAACATCCACGTAAAGATGATAAGCAATTTCCCCTCAAGATTCTTACCAATCTTTCTTATTACCCCTATCCTTGCTGGTAGTACATGGGACTCTTGTATCTTTTATTGTGGATGTCAAACAACCATAGAAAAGAAGGGCCTCGGGCCAAACATCAGTTAAACCCCAAGTTCCAGAACTTAACTGTATAAGAGTAAGAGGAAGTCTCTTAGAAATCCACACCCTCCCTAACATGTCACCAGCTCTGCAGAGACACAATTTACAGACCTTTTTTTATATTTTAACTTGCATGATTTTGAACAAAATGTGAGTCCGTTGATGATGTCAATACACTCACATCAGATATCAGAATTTAATAAAAAACTTCCTTTGCTGAGGCTGAGCTTCCTGCTGTTCATCCCTGCCTCTACAGCGTTTAAAGAACTGTCTTTACTAGAGAATGCCTGGTTGCCTCTCAAAACAGAAAGCTGGGAGCTAGGGAATTTGATCTGAAGGCCAGATTCTCCTTCTGAGATCACTGGCACAGAGAACATTTCCCAGCAAGAACATTAGGACTGTGGGAGCAGTGCTCTCAGAGGAACCTTACAAGAGGTTCTGTGCTTTTGAAACTGCACCAATAAAAAAACCCGACATCTTGGCACTCTTGTTTCAAGAACCACTTAGGAAAATTTGGTCCATCAAATTCACACTGAAGGAAGCCACTGCCACTGAACTCTTGGAAGTGTTGTCACAGCTGTTTTGCGTCAGCACACTTAATTATTCAACATATCATACACAGTGTGCGTACACTGAGCAAACAGAGAAGGAACATGAAGTGCTGCTTCTCCTTGTTTTGTGTGTGATTTGGTGTGATAAATTCAAATGACACCTCCTCCCGCATAATCTTTTGTACTTTTGCTTTGTTTTTCTGGTTCTGAGAGAGATATCTGGAGAAATCAATGAGATGTACAGATGTGATGATAAGATGAGGCAAGGAAAATGCATGGTAGGCAAAAAATGACCTTTGTGATACCCCTATCTCAGCAGATCCGCCCTTGATTGCAAATATTCATGACTAATGGCATAATTTTAATTATAATGGAACACTTGTTGTTGAGATGTTGCAAATGCATCAGATTTTCAAAAGCTTTTAAGCTTTTGTATTTGAATGTTTTGCCAGTGTTTGCTGAAACTCCTTGAGCTGCAATAATTTTCTGTGAAACTTGCCAAAGCCAACTTGCAGCCAAAATAATGTATGACAAAAATTGTAAATGAGGTAAAACACATTGATGAAAAAACCATTTAAATGCACAAGTGTTCTTTACATAAATATTTTCACATAAATACTTTTTTAGTGTCTGGATTCCTTTTGTGATGAAAACAGAAAGTGAGGGGACGAAATCCTTGTGGGAAACTTGTGCACTGCTGGATGATATCTCTTGACATGTGATATTCTTAGGAATACAGAAATTTCTGAATCAGGTCATACTCAAGATCCATCTTCTCTATCTATTACTTTTTAGCATGTTCAAATACTTCTGAGAGATGCGTGAGGCAAGAACTTCTTTGTTTATGTTGGTTATTCTTGCAAAGGTTTCCATTTTAATTATTAAGGCAACCAATGAAACTAAATAAATGTTAGTATAGTATAATACACCAGATTACCCCAAGAGCCTTTTTTCAAAGAGTGATGCAACCTGCTCACTGTTCTCCAGAACCCAGGCTATTTCTATTCAATGTTTTTCTTAGTGTAAACCAAACTAAATACTGAGATCCTCTACCTACCTTACATAACTTGTTTCTTTCCCTAGTTACTGTATCACTTGGTTTGTAATTTAGTGGCATTTGAAATGCCTAGTTCAGTTTCCTCTGTACAGCTAAAACTTTACTGTTTTCCATCAACCTCTCTCTATATATATATCTTTAAACATGATATTTGCTTTATTTTCCCTCTTGCTTTTTATTTTTCATAGGAAGCTATGAAACCCTTTCAGTCTAGAATCCTTAAAAAAAAAGCAAATTGCTTCAGAGACGTGGTAGAAACTGTGATCTGAGTTGTTTGCATGTCTTTTACATGTTTTTTCCCTTTGCTTCGAGAAGGATGAGCCCAGAAACTACACGTCAAACATCCTCAGTGTTGTTCCTGTACAATCACAGCTTGTGCTGGACTGTTAAAGAGTATTAACCCTGCAACAGTAATGGCTGGGCAAGGACCGGCAAGAGAGAGCACTGCTGCGTGAAATATGGGAGATTCTGACTAAGGAAAAAATATTTCCCCTCAAAGGTAATTAAACTGGTTGGCCAGAGAGCTTCCAGGATTTTTGTCTTTGCAGATTTTCAAGACCCAATGGGATGAAGCATCCTGAGTCTGAATCAATTGTCGACCCTGCTTTGAGCAGGCAGCTGTGCTAAGGGACATCTGAGTATTTAAGTGTTTCTCTGAAACATGAGATAGTTGAAAGCCTCTTCTTTTAAAGATGTTACACAGACTGTAGTCTCTTCGGAAGAGAGAAATCTGAAACACTCTTTACATTTTATCATGATCTGTACTCAAAGAAATAAAAATGTGAGATATTTCTTTGGAAATGCAAAATATTGATGTGATATCATCACCTAGTTAGTCTAATGCTATTTACAATGCAGGCACAGAAGCTGAGCTAACACCTGTGTTTCACCATCACAGAAGGACTAGGATGTAAGTAAATGCCTCTGACAAAGTATTTAACATACTTGTGCAGTGAGATAATACAGAGAAGTGTTTTATTACATGGAGGTGGGATTGGCACCAGAAATAACAGCTGTCAGTGTGAGGCTCTCCAGAAATCCAAAAAATGACAATCATTCCAATCAGTGTTCGTAGTTCTGCGAAGAGCTTTTACATCATGCTTCAAAAGAACAGAGTTATAAATTAAGCAGAACAATATATACTCATATTTCTTCAGAAATATGGTACGTAGTGTGCCATACGGCTGATTATAAACTAGAAATAAAAATCCTGGAGAGAACCTCAACAGAGATGGATAAAATAGTGAAGGCTGATGGAAAGAAAGTAAGTGTGTCTGGAGAGCAAAAGACATGGACACACATGAAGTGAAAATCTAGTAACACCCAAGAAGCTTAAAAATCCAGTGTGCCGATTTTGTATAATTCCTCTGTGGAGATCAATACAGGGAAGACAAGATGAGGTTGCAACCCTGGTAGAGTGGAAAATCTGTGCCTCTTGCAGGTGTCAGATCACTTGTGCTAAAAGCTTGTACACATTACGTAATAGAGCAGCAATAGACTGGCAGCCCCGCAGCCTGCCCTGCACCTGCAATGCAGGACTTCTCACACCAAACCAGGTCAGATTTTGGTCTCTGCAACCACGATGTCATGGAAAGGTATCTCCACTCACAGGCAGTGATGCAGGGACCCTTGGGCAATATTTCCTATTTTTGCAGGTAGATTTCAGCTTTGAGATTTGTGGACATAATTTTTCCTGGTTTTGTTTGATGAGAATTACCACGAGCAAGAGACCTGTTATGGCATTGGTGATAACACAGCTGTAGGGCACTCTTTCCAGAAGGATACTGTTGTCTAAGTATATCTTTGATGTGATGAGGTCATATTTGAGAATATCTACAGATCTGTGCATTCCAGTGCAGTGTCCTCTCTTTACATTATCAGGCTGCTGAGCCACTGCAGCAGTGACAAGAGTGATTGCTTAGCTTGAGGAGGCAGAAACTGGACATACATCTGCAAGCATTAAGGACTCCCGAGGTATTCTCTTTGCAGGTACTTCCAACACACAGCTTCACTGTAGAAGGCCCTAAGAGTTTTAGACTGTTAGAATTCGGTCCAAGAACAGCCTTTTCACTCAGCATACTCTAAGTCCAGATTTGTGTATAGTGGCTCTTTTAAGAACAGATTTCAGAGCTCCAGAATGAAATCTGCCTTTTAAGTATAGGATGCTTCTTAAATACTAATGGTTTCCAGAGGAAGAAACACTTCTCTGGCTTCTCGTGCAACCTTAAGTTCAAGGCCAGCCTTGCAAATATGCACCATTCTGTTTGAATATTTGCTCCCCCTCATATAACTCAGCCGTGGCCATCCAGCCTAGTGCATCAAAAATATGCCTTTTGACCCTACCCAGGTTTCACTTTAGAATCAGTGTTATAGTCTGATATTTCACATCTGCTCTTCTTTTTAAATGTTCTTTCATAAACATCTGCAACCAAAGCCCAAATCCTCAGATGCTGGAAATTAGCGTTGCTCCTTTGAGTTGGTGTCAACCCAACAGCTGCTCTAGCAAGCTTTGAGTGTAAACCAAAGGGATGCACTAATTTTAAAGTGGTGTGCAAAGAACCCAATTTGCAGAGTGAATGAGAATGTTTAGAGAACAGAGTTATGTAATTCATCTATTTTGGGGATTAGCCATCCCCGAAGTTCTGAAAAAGGTAACTGGGTTGGGCTATTTATAGAGTCTGTTCCTACAGTTACAGCACAGATGCCAGCGCAGAACAACATTCAGCTCACGCCACCTTCTCTGTGCCCCTTGGTGAATTTATACATCACAAATATCTATGGATCTCTCAGATAAAAGAGATTTAGGAGTCTAGGATGCACTCCCACCTCAGCATCTGTTGGCACATTAGTATGCCCTATTTCCTGTCAGCTTCTGACCGTGCCTTGGGTCGTTTGTATTACAGACAGACACAAAGATTCCTTTTAGGTTTCCTGATGGATGAGAGAGGAGAAGGGACACTAGTCTTGGGAAAACTAATGCAGCAAGTGCCTTAATTATTCTGCTCTGTAATTTCACAAGGCTGCTAGGGAAGCAAGCTTAGGATCCTTCCTTCACATGATTCTCTTCTTCTAAGATGCATTTGTAGGATCACTGTAAAAGTATGAAGCCCATTGTTACCGCTACAGGATGATAATTATGCAGGATTAATGAAAAACTAAAATCTGTACTCAGAGTTCTCAGTCTTGAAGTCATACAGAATTGTACAACTTACAGCAAGAGAAGGAAGAGTTTGTAGAAGGATTGTATAGGCTTGGACTGCTTCTTATGGATTCTGCTTTTTAGATACAAATATTTGTGCATATATGGTAATTGTTATCTTTTCTTAAGTGTTGAAAACCAGCCATTTGTTTAGGTAGTGGGCAGTAAGAAGAGGGCAGAGGAGACAATAGGAGGAAAGTTATCTGGCTAATGGTGAAAAGCCTGTTGCTAAGAGAGGGTTACCCAGAAAAAAATAATTTAAGGACTGGATTCTATAGTGTTGACCATTTTAATAAGGGCTAGGAACCATAGAAGATGAAGTGATTGCTTGGGCAGAATTGGTTAAATCTTACCCTCACTAGACTATCCCATGAGACAGCGAGATCACAACGTAAAAAAAAAAGAATAACAGAAAATGAGGGCAGAAATACAGGGTTAGGTCCTTAATTACTTGTCATTCTATGTTATCGTTCATGCTCAGTGCAAGCTAAGCAATTCTGATTTGTTCCTATCCTAGTCCGAACTCCAGAAATTAAAATAACAATGTGCAGGTGGTGATCTGGGCCTTTTATAAAAAAAATTAAAATGAAGATGAAGAGCCTGAATGTCATACGGAAGGAGACACAACCCATTAATAGATTTCAGTGGAGGCTAAGCAAAGAAAAAAACAGTTAAAGATGAAAAATTTTGAACTGAGATAATCTGTATAGCATTCATATGAAGTGCTATACTTCTTGGTGAGCTAGATTCTGAGAATTACTACTAGATTTTCATGTTAGGACTGATATTTCAAGAGATGCTAGGAAAAAAATTAGTTCTGAGAAAATTTCTGATCAACATAGAAAGATTGAAAAAAAATATATATAATGCAAATATTATATATAGATTCAAAATGAAGAAAATTATTAGTTCAATAATTTGATTTTGACAAATATCAATAGTCCAACTAGTAGTTTAGTGAAAAGGCTGTATTAAATAAAGCAGGGAAAATACAGAAAAAATGTTTTCCCTCTAGAAAGTAGTATAAATATATGTAAAAATACATTAAGAGATTATCTTGAAGAAACTTCAGCTCAAAATATATATATCTACGGAGTTAATCTTTGATAAGTATTTACCTAGAAGTTTTGATTTCAAGGGATTTATTTCTGGGACAAGGTCTTTAATATATAACATAAAGCATTTTATTTGCTGTAATTCATAGCTCAAATAATGAAAGGCTTTGTATTAAATGCAACATATTTTTCATTCGTAGCATCACCATTATTAGAGGGTCTGCATTTCTTGCATGTTTACATAGCACATAGCACGATATTTTCTTTCAAAACCCAAACAAAACAATTATTTATGCCAGTTCTGTGTGTTTATGAGTTTTTCAGCTGACCGTGGACTAAGATTTTTTCAGAATAGTCACTGGATTGCAGGAAAGGTCTGAAATATCATCCTTCTTTTGCGAATTATACTCGTCATTCCCATGAGATTTCATCAGGCTCCAGATTGCTTACTTGGATGCTATCTGCTCATCTGCAGTGGCTGCAAAATATATGGGAATATGAACTTGAAATGTCTTTTCAGGAGAAAGGATAGAAAAATACGTGGCTACCTGCATGAAGCCTGCAGACCTTCCTTGTTTTATCCTGTATCATCCTGAGTCTTCATGGTTCTTTTATGCAGAGCTGGCACATTCATTGTTACAATGGTTTTGTTAGGTCAAACCTGACACCTGCAGGTGTCTGCTGCTCCTAATATTTAACTATTCAAACCTTTTTTAGTAGATGTCCTAAATGCTTTTAAAGTGTTGATTTTATAGAATGTGGATGTATGTGCCTGTGTGTGCAGATATTTACCGAAGAGAAGGTTCCTGAATCCTGAAGCCTTGAGTGAAGTTCTTGAGACTGGCCAAGGAATGTGAGTGGATTTTAGACTCATCCCTGTTTCAATACTGGATGCATTTCCTTCTGGGATTACTTGTGCTCTAAAAACTGGTGTCCTTGTGTGCCTTGTCAGGGATTCCATGGTGCTTTCAGGAATGACACAGAAGAATGTGAGCCCTCATTAGAGCTCCAAGTGCCCTGTATGGCGTTGAAAGGGAACTGAGGCCCGCACAAAGCACTCAGAGCCAGCGAGGGCCTGTAAATATTCTGGCCTATATATGACTATATATGTGTGTGTGAGTATGCATATGCATAATCCAGCTTGGTATTATCACTAAAATCCCACGATCCAACAGCAGTTTTGAGTACTGTACCACCTTCCTATCTACTGGAAAAGGTCATAAAGTACTGTACTGTTCATTATAGCATTGAACTCAGCAGAGCATTGACAGCATAGTGTTTCAGTGTCATGAGGGCTAATATTTATTAATTACTGACTGTAAAATAACTTACCAAAACTTTAAAAGCCAAATCAAAACCTAGACTTTCACTTACAATTCTATAAATACTTACATATTCAGTGTACAATTGACTAACAGAGCTTTAAATATGTGCCAATACGTACTTGTTGAAACTAACCATGGCTTTTCTTATTGTTCAGGATGCACAACAGCATTTTGGTTACTGACCAGTGAAATATGTAGAGACTCAGAGGTAGATCTGCTTCATGACTTCCCCTGACAGCCATTTTAACATCCCTCTGGGCTGCTCTGGGCTGTTTCACCAAGCTTCAGATTCTTGTCATGAAAGAGATATGAGGTAAGCAGGAGCCTCCATCTGGTCTTCAAAACAGCCATGTAATGCTATGTGAAATTCTAGGCAGCCATCATATAGGGTGGCATGCAGAGAGCAAGCACTCATGCATTCCTGATCACAGCATCAAAGCCTGGCATGCCCATGGTAGGTCAATAGGGAAATTCTATGATAAACTGGACAGCTCTGTTAGATA
This sequence comes from Rhagologus leucostigma, assembly GCA_013397725.1. Classification (NCBI taxonomy): domain Eukaryota; kingdom Metazoa; phylum Chordata; class Aves; order Passeriformes; genus Rhagologus; species Rhagologus leucostigma. The sequence continues at coordinate 1,168,071 of VZTD01003963.1, forward strand.
TCATGGCTGAGTCACACTGCAAGCAAAAGGAGGTGTCCATTAATTGCATATGTTCCATTTAATTATTTAACTCTAGAAATAATCCAGATCACAATTATCCTGACAGCGTTCAGCCTATCTCACCAGGTAAACAAGTGAACTTAAAGTCAGGTGACTGGAACTAGAATCTATCAGCTTCTGTTCTCTCTCTGATGTTTTTCTCAGTGATGTTTGCATTTAATCCATCTTTGTCTAAATGTCCATAGCCTAGAAACAAGCATCATCAGTATATACTTTCCTCAGAAAAAAACGAGGGAAATTCGGGAATACCGTGATCTTCAAATGAAAGATTTTATGTAACCGGAGAAAACAGATACTGGTAAGCAATTATTTCTAAATGAAAATAAATGACTAAGACCCCATTGTATGAAGCAGATTGGACACAAACTAGGACTGTGATAGGTAATCTTTTGAGAAATCCTTTTGCTGCTTTTTGTCTGGTCGGAAACTGTCGTGGGGTTGAAGCATTATCTGGTTGCATGAACCCAAAACCCACCTGAAGATACCCAACATTGCTTACATAAATTACCGAACATGCTGTGGTATTTGAAAAGCCACAAATCTTGTCAATCAAATGAAGTTCTAAAGAGTTTACTGACCGTCACTTTGGCTCTTCATTGTGTCAAGACAGAAGCATTCCTTGGACACATTTAGAAAGTTGCCTCACCAATCATCCAGTGTGTCATCAATTACTTTGTTCCCTTGCTCGATGACCTACTAATAATCTTCAAGCCATAGCTGCAGTTAGAAAGCATTTTATCTGGAACTACCCTCTGGAACAAGAAGTGTGGAAAAAACCTGCTGTTGGAAACAGCACTGCAATAATCTGACTGCAGCATTGAAGCCTTAAATCTAGAGGATGAAGAATTCTGTAGGAATAATAATACACCAGATTACATAATTAATTTGTGAAAAATATGCTTTATTCACTAAACAGTATAATTCCAGAAACTTTTGTGTCCTCTAACCATATTCCAGTAATGTACCTCAGGATGTGTTTAATTTCAAGATGCAGTTAATACTTTCGCTTGACAAAATTAATAGAATATGCAAAAAAAGTTTAAAAATAATTCAGAATTTTTGCAATATGGTCGTTGTTCACCTACTTGGCTGTAAAATCTGTCTAATTGCTTTCCCCTTGTTTTCAGCCCTGGAGTCTGATTACATCCAATGGCACAAATTCAACGTCAGTGGCACACCACCTGCAAACAAAGCAACATGGATTTCTTCATGCCCAATTGGTTCAGGTATCTGTACAATCTATAAGGGAAGGTCAGGGAAGGGTAGGTTTCAGGCTGATCAAAAAAGAGGAAAAGGCTGTGGTCAGCTCTTCCCTCCCACACTGTGGTTCCAGCATCTTCAGTTTTTCAGCCCTCTCCCTTATCTTCAGAAGTGCCATGCCCTTGCCTGGTGTCTGTGATGCCTCCTGGCACAAAGAAGCGTTTAGGGTAATAAACTCCTGAGTTGATACTGTTACATTGTCTCATTTCCATATAGCATTCTGTAGGTTTAGATGAAGGTAGAAGAGAACACTTGACTCAAGCTTAGATCTAGCCTGAGAAAGTTTGCTGGTGTACATGAAGAAATAGCCACACATTTGAACTAAAATCTTCTAAACATTATTGTATTTCAGCCTAAGTCTCATAAGAAGCTGCCCACTCTCCCTTTGTTATCTTCCAAAGGAATAGAAATGTCAGTATTGCTACTGCAATATCTACACCAAGACTTTGTAATCAGTTTCTGAATCAGTTGCCTTTGTCTAGCAGGTACCTGAAACATGTAATGGTTTCTATACCCCTGACTGCTCTGTTCACTTGTACCCACTGATTCCTGCACTGGCTCGTTCTTAGCCTGCTGCTTTCAGAATGTGAAAACTCAGAATCCACTGTGCTTTCCCTCTTCTTATTCCAAGAGGAGGAAAAATTGTCTTCTATAGGTCAGGTCTCATTTGTAGGCACGAAAAATCCCTAAGAAACTGCAGGTTTTGTCACCCATACTTTGCCTTTGTATTTACGTGCACAGTCTTACACATAACAAAGGATCATGAAATGCCTTTTAGTTGAGGAGATAATATTTAATTTTTCTTTCTGTTGTTTCTTTTTCATGGTAGTGTCTATAAATTTGGGTAGTCTTAAGCCTCTTATTGAACAGCAGTTCAGCAGATGTTAGCCCTGATTTTCTGGGATCAGTTAAGCAGTGCCCAAAAGAGATCTGAATTTTTAAAAGGATGCTTAAGACAGGGAAAAATCTGAATCTGAACATGAATTATCATGACTGAAACATTTAAAGAGCTCAACACTGTTTTCAGCTCCTCAATAAACACTGGATACGCTGTGTCCAAACGAAAGTGTAAACAATTATAGCATGTGGTAAAAAAACCCTGCATTCTCTTGGTCTATTATCTGTCATTCCCACGTTTGGTATGCCAAGTTTAGCAAATATGGATGACATTGGGTAAGTTATTAGCAGCTGTATTTTCAAATAACATAATTTTTGGACTTCAGGGAGAATAATCCAAATCAAGCAAGTTATGTTTTCTGCATATAAAGCGATGCCAATTTTGAGCTGCCATGCGAAATTACCATCGCAGGCTCTGTTTGTTTACTAATAATGGGCACATAGTGAATATTTTTATTTTTGTATCTTCACTCTTCTGAAATAAACTTCATCTTTTTCATCTTTGCTTGAAATTTTAGGTACAACCCACCATTACTTTTGAATTAAAATGACACTAGATTTTCTAACACTTCTCCTTTACTCCAGCCTTTGCTGTCACGTGCTAAAGGCTCCATATGAATGCCAGTCCTCTGTAAAAAAATCACCTTGAGACTTTCCTTAAAGGTTTTGCATATGTTACAGTAAAATCTGAAAAACTGAGCTTTTCATTGCCAATTGTGTGGAAACTTTAAAATCCTTGCCTGTTATGCCATTCCACTGTACATTTTTAGTCACATTATACCTAGGAATACCCTTTAATAATAATTTAGTCATGTGTTAGCCTTCAGGTTAATATCCTGGTGTTTACAGGAGATACAAATCTCCTAATAAAACCTATTCCCATAAACCCCTGTATGCTGCATTTAGGGGGAAGGATATTGACAGCTGACAATATAATGCTGAAAGCTATCTTTACTCTGTTTTCCTGAACTTGTTCAATAAATCGCTTCACTATTTCTCAGTTTATTCCGTTATCTATAGACTGAGGGAACCATGAGATCTCTAGAGCTTTTTGGAGTTTGTGGTTCTTCCCTCCCTTTCCCCGTGTAATTTTATAACTCTTTATGAAATACAACAGGAATATAACATAAGCAAAAAGCATTCATGGTAAAAGCCATGTTATCTTACAAATTCTGTGTTAAAATGTGCAGATGCAAACTGTTTTTTGTTTGTGGATTTTTTACTTGGTTTTTTTTTCAGGAGAAATACACTGGAAGTCAGAAGAAGCATCTGATACAGGAAAAACATCTTGCAGCAAAAATAATCTTTCTTCATGCACATGGGAAAGTACTGCTAATTTACATATTTCACTTCTTAGAAAGCAGGCAGAAGTCCATATTTCTTTCCCAAAATTTATAAAGTACTAATTTATATCTCCGCTGCTTCAAATGCCTTCATTCTTCTTAGCACATTTGGGATATTCAGAGCTATTCACAGGTATAGGTAGAACAGAGCAATGAGGGTCTAACACCATTTCAACAACTTTTCAGTGGCACCAGCTTGTCATTTAAAACATGATCCTCTATCATTCTTGGGGCTGCTGCTCCTTTCCAGTATATCCTTTCAGAAAGAAACCTTGTATCTGACCTGAAGTGACTATTCTTATTTCCTGCAAGTATTACAGACGTTATCTCTCCAGTATTATGCAAAAATACTTTGTTTTAATCTTACACTTGTAGATCACTAACCTTACCGACTCATTTAAATTCTACCTGCCTGCATTTAACAACTCAATTTTTCTTTGCAAATCCTTTCCATAGCTTCAGAGCTCATGTTATCTTGGGCACAGTCCTGAATTTAGAAGTCAAACTTCCTCACAGCTTCCCAGGACTTTCTTTCTGTTGAGGCCTCTTTACACTGTAAATGAAATGTCAAATCAACGAAAGCATCTGAGGGTGGGTACATGAGGGTCAGGAGGGTGTGTGTGACAGTGACATCAACTGAGACAATAAAAGGGCTTCCAAGTTACTTAGAAGCTCTATTTTAAAGTTGCATTTAAGGGGTCCACTAACCAATTCAGTGGTCTTTAAATATACTTGACATCAAGAGACAGTCATCTGCTGACATACCCAAGCCAGAAATCTCTTTAACATTCTATCTGGTAAGTACACTCTACTTTTTTCCAAGCTCTCTGGAAGACTTACTAGAATATTTTATCATTGATTCTTTACCCGTTTTTGTGTTAGTATCTTTTCAGACTATCTTAAAAAATAAGTGAATATTAGTAAGATCAACCTGCTATGTTATCTGAACTAAATTTGTGAAATGAAAAAGTCAGAGACAGTGAGCAAGAAATATCTTGAAGTGAATTCAAGTCCCGAATTTGTAATACTTGGTTAGATGGACTGCTAGGACCTCATTGATGCTGTCATTAAGAGACCATGTTATAAATGCTTTTCTGACCTAGAGTAAAGCTGCAGAAACCATTGCAAAAAATGGCATTGTGGAGTTTTATATATCTTAGGTTTCAATTACTCTGTATTAAATTTCTTAAGTGGTAACAAAAAGATGCCTTTTCTGACTGCCAGTACTGAAAATCCAAACTAGAAACTGATGTCAGAACTGTGTCATTTCTGCCTGTTGTAGCATCATCAGTGGTAAATATTTTCTAAATATATTCCAAATGGCAGTTCTGATGATGATGTAAAAATCAGAGGGGAATCCATACAGGAAATGCAGGATTATCCCTGAAAAAATGAAGGGCTTAATTCTGATTTCTCTTCTGTAACTCAGCAGGGACTGGCGTAACTCTACTGCCTCTACACAAAATTGTCAGGAAAAGTGTCAGCCTCTTTATTCTAAAGAATATGCAAAAGAAATAGAGAAAACAATAAAACTTTTCATTTGAATAGCTATACACAAGTATTTCACTGGACTTGAAGGCTACAAAGTCATAATGATGATGACGGTGATGATAATAATAATATTGGAAGAACATGGTGCTTTTCACCCAATTATGCAAGAGATAGGTACCTAGATGATGATGATGATGATGATGATGATGGTGAGATGATGACGATGATTCAGAGCAGCTAAGGCTGACCAAAATTTATGGAGTTGCCCAGGAAATAGCAGTAAGTTGCTCACAAAATTAGTATTAGAAGTAAATCCATCATTTGCATTCCTTGCTCTAACCCATTTGAAAAAACATTTAAAAAAAAACTCTTCTCTGAAGTTTTTCAACTTTTTTCTCTAATTTAAATTTCTTTGGAATGAACAGAAATAACTGGAATTGCAGACTTTACATATATTCATTTCTACCTTTGTAGACAAAATGACTTCCATAAGAAACCTGGCCCGGGCTGCAATCATTTTATGTGCCATATGCTTTTTTACAACCTCTAATGGAAGACCAATGATGTAAGTACATTATCACACACTGGATGGCTTTTGCTGCTCTTGAGAATGCGGTGGTTTGTCTGTGTACGTGTGTGAGTTCTGTCCCTGCTTTTGAACCCTTTGGCCAAGCTGGCCAAATTCTGTCCTCTAGAAACAGCTATAGAGATCTCAGACACTCTGAGTTCTCACATATTTTTTGAAAATAGGCAGCTGAGTAGAGGGAGAAAAATTGTATAAATCTTCTCTTATTATTCCAATTGGGCAAGCTACATTTCTTGGGGATCTATACGTGTGAGCATCATCTGTACTGTGCCAGAATCTACACACACTTAGACATTAATATCAACCAGCTGAGGCACAAATCCACAGGGAATCATGCTTCCTTAGCTCTAGTGTTCCCAGAAAACTGCCTCTGAATAAATGCCATAGTTTTATTGATCAGTTACCTAATATTGTACAAGCCCTAAGCTCCTCTATAATAGCTGAACTAAATTATAGGGTCAAATAGCATTGTCGCAAAACTGAACTGCTTCCCACTTCTGATGTCTTCTCACTGATATATCCATTACCAATAACAAATCACCACCCACCCTCCCTCTCTTTTCCAGACATCATTCAATCCCTTACGAATCAGCCAGGCTGGTTCTACAGCTCTGTATTGTGATACCTCACAAAAGTTCCCAAATCTGGCCCTTTGAGCCAAGTTCTGGAATCCAGGAAGCGCCACCATGGGCCTCTTTCTTTGCTTTCCTTTGCTGCAGGAAAAGGTCAGTGAGTGAGATGCAGTTAATGCATAACCTTGGCGAGCATCGACACGCCGTGGAGAGGCAGGACTGGCTGCAGATGAAGCTGCAGGACGTGCACAGCGCCCTGGAGGACGCCCGGACCCAGAGGCCTCGGAGCAAGGATGATGTTGTCATGGGCCGGAGGCTGCTCCCGGAGCATTTGCGGGCAGCAATGCAGAAGAAATCCATGGATCTGGACAAGGCTTACATGGATGTCCTCTTTAAAACAAAGCCATAATGAGAAACGCTAGAGCACTGTCTCTGTCCACGAAAGCACATGTCTGTATAGCATTGATCAAGTAGGGCATTTCATTGATATTTATTCAAGCTGCAGTAAGGATTAAAGGCTCTGTTCAAGGTTGTAGCCCCTCTGAGTGAGACATTTCACAACCAAATAATAAAGCGTATTTACAGTCTACCCAGGACAATTGCTGGGTATATTTTGGCTGATGTATCTTAGAAATTGCCAGCATAAAAGGAAAAAGAAACCCAAACCAGTAAGAAAGCTGGAGAATCATTTAAGACCAGTTCTACAACTCTTACATGGGCAATATTGGTACGTAATCACTAGGCCTGCTTGTACTATTAACCAGCAAGGAATATGGCTCCTTGCAGGGGAGGAATGCCTGGGGATGCAGGGGAGCCTGTCTCCAGAACAGGCCCTAGGGTTAAACTTTGTGTAGCTTTGTACTAATGGAAATATGTAAACTTAAACTCACTTTTATTTGCAGAAGGCAGCCTAAAACCAGATGAACGTGAATTACATAGCAAAAGCTGCAGGATAATAATTTAGGATTAAAGAGTGCAAACATAAAAGAAATAGGATAGGAAGGCAAGGCTTAAGATTCAAGTACAAAGGGATAAAATTTTAAAAAATTCTGAAGAATTTTGCAAAATACAGAAATGAAGGGAAGGTTTGATTACCTTCCCCTCCTCCAAAAGATGAAACCCTATAATTAACTGCAGAAACAGTGGGGGCAGAGATGGAGCACATATGTAAGCATGGCCCTAACTATAGAACTGGGAAATGATTCTACACCAGACAATTACAACTGAAACAAAAATCTTGTGATATATATCTTTTTGTCTCCCATTTTCTCTGTAAACTATCTGTCCCTGAATTTCTCCTTGTTGTGTTGGGCCTCGTGTAAGTAATTTTTTTTGTGAGACCAGTGGCTCTCATAAATAAAATTACTCATTTCCATATGCAATTTATTGTAGAATTGGGATCTCAGTTTTTCAGGCCTCCAGAATGAGAACCATTAACATGCAGAAATCAGCATGGGTGAGGAGCCATTAGCTGTAATACATTCAAACTCCAAGCAAGACTCAGAGAGAACTGGATATAGACGTGGATAGAAAAAAATCAGTTATAACTATGATTTTAAAAAGCAGCAAATACAAAATTACTCTGCATGGTACATGCACATATGTGCTCAGGAGCTTCAGTCATTTCTGATGGATAAGAAGGTTTTCCCAGCAGGAATATTGGAGGTGGGTGCCTCCAAATGTGCCACTGCCAGAGCTCAGATGAATTGCTGCTCAAAGCCAAAGTGGCTGCATGGATGTTCCCATGCTGGCTCTTATCTGTTTGTTTGTTGTCTGGCACGCCTTGGGGAGCCTCATAAACCCCTCCTAACTCACTACAAATATAAATGCGATCTGCTGAAGGCTAGAGATATATTTGCAACTGGTGAACTGTAGCCCATCCTCTTGGCCATCCTTGTAGCAATGCAAAGGCCCTGATGCTGGGAGCAGATGGCACAAGGGTTCCGTGCCACTTGTCCGGTTGTAGGATCAAGGCCTTAAGGTGCACTTTCTATTTATTCCTTAATCAGACATCTCCGCTAACTTCAATAAATAAAATTGCTTTTTGTACCTATGTCTCACTTATATATTACCAAATAAAGTGGACCAAAAGCTCTTGGACATTATTTTAAAGCATAAGAACTGACTGACTTGTGACTGTTTGGATATAATGTAGCATTTGGGGTAAGACTATTAAGCCATTTCATTTTATGACAGCAAAATAAGCACAAAAGTAATGATGAGAGCAATTTTTATTTTTCCTTTCATTCTTCCTGCACACAAAATCATATTGATGGTTAAACAAAAGGTGTTTACCTAGCACAAACCTATTTATGTCCTCTTAAAACAATGACACATGCAAAAACTATATAATCTTCAAATGCCAAAATCATAACCTGTTTCATTTTGATCTAAACAAAAATTCTATTCTCCAAACAACTTATTCCTCCTAATCTTCAGCTATCCAGTAGATGAATGATGATTACACAAATGTTTAAACTTTCTGTACACTTACAGTATGACTTTTCAGGACTAAAGACAGCACAATGGCAGATTAATTAGTGCTAGGTAATGCCCATTGCAAATAAGATGTATTTTGAATATAATTACTTACTAACTATCTAGAAAGTAGATTTGTTATGGTTAAACCTTTGTTATGGTTAAACCTTAAGCTTTTCAGCTTAAACCTCTGATCAGTGTAGCAGCAGTTAAAACAGCAAAAGGTTCAGCATGGGGCAGATGGTGTTATCAAAAACATTTTAATACAAAACAATGCAAAGATTCATCTTCACCTGGACAGATGTGCATTTTGGTCATCTCTCTTTCACAGATTGAGGGGACCAGAAAGAGGATGGTGAGAAATTATAGGGCTACTGAAACACTTACATATGACAAATCATCATTATAATAAATTGTAACAACAGGAGTCAGAAAAGAAATAAAAGAGGCGTGATAAAGGTATGTCAAACGACCGCTCCAGATGTGGCCTCACTAGGATAGAGGGGAAGGATCACGTTGCTTTAATAATCTGAAAAAAGGCTTTTTTACCAGGACCCGTGTCCTTGAAGACCTATCTCGTGCAGATGCATATTGACTGCACACACCTGTTTTTTATATTATTCTCAGTGAGAAGAATATTAACCATGTCTCTCATTGGTGACTCATTGAAACAAAACCACCAATATCAGTATGGATCCTCAGGGGAAGCCAAACAGTGGCATATGAAAAAAACCCCAACAAGCTCATGAAAATTTATCAAAGCCAAAATCACAAGAAGTCAAACAGAAGCAAGACAAATTGTGAGATCTGTAGGTAAAACCTACTGCTGGCTATTTGACTGATTGGCTTCCTAAGCTGCTCCTGACTTCGCCTGCTGTAAATGCTCCTGTTTCGTGTTGCTCAGTTCACCACTGAACGCGTGGCATCTGACTCCTCGCCTTGTTAGCACATTCTGACAGCTTTTGTGCGAGCTGCTTGCCCCTCATTGTTCTGCTGCTGGGTTTCTAGAACTCTGTGGTTTATCTCTCTGGCCATTGTTAAATAATGGAAGACAGAATTCATTCAACAGATCCATGGTTTGCTGTCTATTGTAGCAAAGCTGCCATCCTTTGTGGGGCATTTGGGTATAGCAAAGGCACAAGTCCTCGCTCTCCTGCCCTCTCTTCCCCTCCTCTGTCCCCAGTGCGCATAAGGAGTTCTTTCACCTGATATGGAAGTCAAGCCCTGCTTGTATTTAATAATGATGCATCAGAGAATATTTTAGAAAAAAAGAAAAATCTTTTCTTTAGATCTGAATCTATCTGGAGCTCAGTATTGGTTTATTCTCCTTCCTCTGTCCCATGAGGAGTGGGAAGGGTTTAGTGCCTCCTGTGACCTTCCAGTACATTGTGGGTGTCCAAACTGCGGGACAGGATAGGTCTGCTGGGGCATTATGGAATGAGAGCCACGTCCGCGAACTGTATTCCTAAACAGACTGCGGATTACACAGACTCTATATAATCTACAGAGCTGTACAAACACAGCGCTGTAATTTAAATCAGAATCAGTTTTAGGATGAATGTTGAGAATCAGAGACGTAAGCTCACGTAGATAAACTGTATTATATGGCAGCTGGCCCGCTATCACCCCCTTAATGCTGCTCTTCAGGGGAGGTGCCGGCTTCTGAGGGGAGATCCCAGCTTTTCAGGGAGAGCCCGGCTCCTGAGGGTTGATCCTGGCTCCTGAGGGGAGATCCCGGGTCCGCAGAATAGAGCCCGGCTCCTGAGGGGAGATCCCAGCTCCTGAGGGGAGACCTCGGCTCCACAGGGCAGAGCGCGGCTCCCCAGAGCAGAGCCCGTCTCTACCGGGCAGAGCCCGTCTCCATAAGGGAGATGTCGGCTCCATGGAGGAGATCCCGACTCCACAAGGGGGATCCCGACTGCTCCCCAGCCCCGCCGTTCCCCATGGCCGGCGGGCGGCGCTCGCTCTCCAGCACCTCCCCGGCTCCTCCGACCGGCCGCCCCCACCCTCGGCGGAGGGTTGTGCGGGGGATTTATCTTGTTTCAATATGACTTGCTGTGATTTCGATTTTGTTCATTTATTTCATTCGCTGTGGTATTTTTCCGTTGAGTTTTTATTCACAGGCTGCAGTTTTTCACCCCCCTCCCCTCTCCGGCGCGGCCGCGGCCCCTCACGGAGCCCCCGGGCGCTCCCTGGCAACGGCGTCCCGCGCGCGCCCCGCCCCGCCCCGCNCGGCCGGGCCGGCGCCGGTTCCCCTGCTACAGAGCCTTTGGGATCGGAAGGGATCTCCGGAGATCCCCCAGTCCGACCCCTTCGCGGCGGCAGGGTCACTCGGAGCAGGTGGCACCGGAGCGCGTCCAGGTGGGTTGGGAATGTCTCCTGAGGGAGAGGCTCCGGGAGCTTCCCGTCTGCTGCCGGCGGCCGCGTGCTACAGCTTTCTCGCCCCCGAAGCCCCGCAGACAGATTTACCTGTGCCTACCGCCCTGCCCCGACAGCTCTGGGACGAGAGGTGTTACGAGCAGGCTGGGCACGACTTAAATTCCTGTTTTTCATCGTGTGTTGTTTATTGGTAGCACCTGCAGTCGCTGTGAGGCTTGTACAGAGACAGTGGTGTTGCTCAGGATTGCCTGAGAGCCGTCGTGCGATCCCTGAGCAGTCATTTACCCCCTCAAACGATTTCGTAATGAGTTCAGAAGCTTTGTAATTTTTTTCTATGTAACCATATTTTATTTGCAGAAAATATCAGCTGTTTGTATGATAAATCTGTCATAGTACAATTACGTGTTGCGGTTGCCTGTCATTAGTTTTCTTCTTAAAGTTCACGTTTGTCTGTAGCTGTTGTGTCTGCATCTTTTTCCTCTTTATCTCTGGTCCCATCCAGTGTGTCACTTTAGAACCCTTTTCTTTCAGAATTTGGATCCAGCTCCATCATAGACCTCTTCCAGGTTTGTTCCTATCACTTGTCTGGCTTCTTTGTCCACAGGAGTGGTTGAGCCTTGTATCTTTTTGTTCTCTATTGTTGGCTGCCTCTTACAAATTCGAATACATGCTTAAAATGTGACTTCTCCGTAGCCTTTTGACTGTTGACACTGTTCTCCTTACTTTTGTTTGCCTTTATTCTTCATGAATCACCTTCAGTGATTCATTTAAAGAGTACTTAGCTCTGTTGTTGCTTCAGCTTTGTTGGTCTTTTCTCTGGAAGATGCTCTCTTTCCCTCCTAGGTTTGCTATTGAATTAGGTGTCCCAGAGAAACAATTCCAGTTATCAACCTCACACTATTCAGAGTTCATAACCGGATGGTTCACACTTGTTATCTTTTTTCTGAGCTACAGAATGTGTCTCTGCATCATCTGGTGTTGGTTACCTGGAATTCCTATAGCTTGAACACAAGTGCAGTCAAAAGGAACTCGCTGCTTTTTTTTCTTCCTTTTTTTATCCATTGCCCTGTAGCTAAGGAAGAGTGTTCCATCGTGTTTGGCAGGTCTGTCAGTGTGTCTTGCACTGGGTCTCTTGCAAAACATCAGCGATTTTCTTTTCCTGTTAAGATGCAGATTGCCAAAAGCCTTTGAGTATTACCCCTCGATTTGTACCATTTCTGTCTCCAAAACTCATCATGCATCCTGCCTGTGCTCATCGTTGCCCTCTGTGCAGATGGTGCTGTTTGAGGCTGCTCTTGGAAGTGTTTTCAGCACGTTTGTGTTTGTGTGTTAATGCCAGGGAACCCGGGGGTTAAGAAAGACAACGAGCTAAAGCAGCTTTCATATCCCACATGAAATTCGTTTTTGAAGCCCACTTTTCCTTCTAGGCACAATTGCATTTGAAAAGGGTGAACAGCTGATGTGTGGATGACATTGTGTGTTAAATTAGTAACAGATGTCATCACTGTTGGGTTTTCTGTCACTTTGTTATAAACTGTGTGTTTTTGAAGCTTGTGTGCTTCAGGCTGGGGCTGCTTTGTCCTGTATTCATACACAAAAATCAGAACCTCATTCTGTGCCAGTTCCTTTCAGCACAGCTTTCCTTTAGCAATGTTGCTTAAATCTTGGCCTGGTGCTGTTGCTTATCAAAGAAAGTATGTATCTCTTTAAAATATGTATAAAAGCAGAAGCTAATTTAGAATTCATTTCAGGTGTGAAAATCTGGGTGTGAATTTTCTTGCTCACTGAGATGTGTTGTCACTGCTGGGTACAGCCATGGGTACAGGCCTTGCTTGTTACTTCAAGAAATGTGGTTGCTGCTCTGGTGCCCTTCATCTCATCCCTGGTGCCAAGTGTGATGAAGCTCTGTGTCTGTCTGCTCTCTGTGTGTTGGAGGGCCTCAAGGGATGGGGCCGGTAGCAGTGGCAAGGAGTTGGTTCTGCTCCTTTTTCCGCACTGATAGCCGCCATTCTGCTTTTCGAGGGAGAAGTTGCTCCGTTCACTGAGCTTTTTACAGGTAGAGCTGGGCAGGTTTCACACAATGAACCCTGATACAGAGGGGCAGCTGGGAGTCATCTGCTTCTTGCTTTTTAGGCTTCCAATGTCAGATAGATGTTTTATCATCATGTTCCCTTTAGGAATTACAAAGTTAAAGCTTGCAGGATAGTCACTGGATATCTTGTTTGTGCTGCTATAGATGGGAATATCAACAGCTTCCTGGGACTGCTCAGGTTTTTTTTCCTTTTTTCTTTTTCCCAGTTGCTCATTAAGAGGAGTGTCAATCCTGAAGCTATGTTAATGCTGAGGCTGTATTGCAAAGGCTGTCTCTTAGCTGTGCTTTAATCAGCGTCAGTTTGATAACATTTCAGTGATGATAATTTATAAAGCTATTTTATGTGGCTAAATTGTGACTGATGTCTGCACCAGTTTGCAAGAAACTCACTTGACAGGTATGGATTTCCATGGTGTGTGGTGTTTGCATTATGAGCATGTGTCCTTTGAACTGTATTTCTTAATTAGGAGGTAATGTCACCGTGCTTGCATTCCCAGTAAATCTGACTTGGAAGTTCCTTTTTGTTGTTGCTGCTTTTGTGCTTTGATGACTAGAGGCAGTGAACAGCAGACTGTCACTCCTTGCAGAAATTCTAAATATTTAATCTAAATCTTGGAGTTTCTTTGTCACAACTAATGCCAAGTTCTGTCCTTGCTGGTGACTTGTCTTTTGGAGCTTCCCGATTATCCTGGTTCACCTTTCCAGTGCACTTCACTGAGGGAGCAGGTTAGAGCAGAGGAACTTCTGAAACCTGTCCTACTTTTGGAAATGCTTCTGACCAAAGCTCAGAGCTGAGGACATGCCTGAAGTATTACGTGTTAGTTATTTGAATGTTGTCCTCAGTACTGACAGCCATCAGATCTTTGTTCTACCTGATGAGCTGGTGGCCAAAAGACATCTTGGCCCTCTGCCTCAGAATTTCAGGGTATTGTGATCATCTTTTTTAGTAAGACTCCAGAGTTTTGCAGCTTACAGGTATTCTCAGCAGTTATAGTGTGACTGGCTGGCTGGAAATGCGTTGATGTTGGTTTTGATTAGCTTTACTTCTTTCCTGGAAGACTTCCAGAGAGCATTCTCCACCCCGTGTCAGCCTGCAGTACCTTGAAAAACTCAAGTCCTGCATCTCACAAAAGTGCATGTCCACTCCTGTCCAGCACCTGATGTTGTCTGAATCTTGCTTGATCTGCTGTGCAACCTTTGTGCATTCTGTCATGGCACAGAACTGAATATGCTTTATTTGAAATAATCTGTTCAACAGCTGTCACAAGTTGATGTATGATACATCCTTTCATGAGCTCTTCAAGTAGTGCTGTAAACACATTAATTATTGCATTTTGCAATATCTGAGGTGGCTCTACCACATCAACTTTTAGCTTCTCAAACCCACCGGGTCTTTACAATTCCCTTGTATTTCAGTAGCCTACAACATTCATAAATTAGTAATGATTCTGGCTTCAAGTTGATGTTAGCAAATCTTAAGTGTTCTAGCTGTCTGTGCTGAAAGCTTTGAAAATTAAAGTCTGCTTCCTGATTTCCTACTATTCCTTTTGATGATTCTCTGGAGTATTTGCTTTCTGCAGAAGGGTATGAAATCATTCTTTACACCTGGAGAATTGCTAATTAGCTAATTATTAGCTAATTAGAATGTCAACCACTTTGGCCAATACGCCAGTGTTGTGTCATCTGCTGAGGGTATTTGGATTTGATTCTTTATTTCATGTGATCCCAGTGCCTTTTTGCCTTCACTGACATTTCAGATGTGGTTCCTTGTTTTCATGGAAGTCATTGAATAGTATTTGGGGCCAGGTACTCTTGCAGGGCTTTTTTGTTTTTGTTTTTTTCTTGCACACAAGGTCAGAATGTTCCTGAAAACATGCTTTGTTTATTGCCTGCAGTGTGAATCCATGCAAAAAAACCCCAAAAAACAAACCACAGCTGAAACATTCTTTTCTGCTGCAGGAAAAAGTGGGTTTGCAGAAGTGCTTAAAAATTAATCAGGATGACTGGTTAGTTACTTCACAGAATTTATACAGCATTTTCTAATTGAAAAAAGAAACTATTTTCGGCAGAGAAAAACAGAAGTGTTCCTTGTTTATAGTCTTAAAGGTTTGTTAAAACTCGAAATAAAATTGAGAAGTTCATTTGTTTATAATCTGCACAAAAACACTATCAGCAGTGGTCAAGGAGAAAAAAATTGGCTGCGTTACAGCTAATTGTTTTTTAGAGAAGTGTTAATTTTTGAGATCCTGTGGAGTGGAGGATGGAGGGAAGACTGTTCATAGTGTGACATGCTTGGAACTAAATAAGAAGTTTCACAAGATGTAGCTTTGGACACTTGGGATTGTTTCCCTTCTTTTCATAGCTGTGCTCTGGTTCTGAGTTGGGTGCCAGCCTGGCACTTCATCAGTGACACTGCTGGGGTTCCTCGTGTGCTGTAAGCTGGGAAAAGGGAATGCTGTTGCTCATGGGAAGCAGTTCCATTTGTTTGTTTCTGTCCTTCTGTGTCACCTATTGTTTGTAATGGCTTAAGCATGGAGCTGCATAGCAAAGCACACTGAGGAGCTGATCCTACTTTGAACAGGCTTTTTCTTTGAAGTGTGTGTGGACCTGCACCCTCCTGTTGAATTTTCGTTACAAGAAAGATGGTGAGAAGGCAGAGAGTGTGAGACAAGTTAAGGAAATGGCTTTAAATTGGCCTATCAGCTGCAGTTCTCATAAAAACAGCTGCTTTTGAACGTCTTTTAAGTACAAAAGCTAAATTCAAATATTGGCCTCTATGCAAAGAATCAGAACTGGGTGCTGGGTGCCTGTTTCTCCTAAGGCATCTGCCTTGGTGTGTACCTGAGAGGATGAGGTGTCTGTGAAGCTCTTAGATGGTTTTAAAGGGAAGACAGGGATTTGTGGAGAGAAACAAAAGCTTATACAGAAACGTGTGGTGCTCCACGAGCCCTGAGTTGCTGTGGTGCTTTGGCAAAGCCTGGAATGGAAGCAGGGCCCAGCAGAGGTTGGAGCGGGGTGTGATGGCACAGTGGGAGCTGTGGTGTCCCTGGGACATTGCTGCCCCTGGCTCTCTGTTGCACGCGGTGTTGTTGCCAGGAGTAGCAAGGCTCGCTGTGTACCCTGCTGAACAGACTCAATCTAATGAACACAGTTTGTTTCAACTCGGGATACAAAGTGTCTTTATTCTTGTCTTGCTTGTGTACATGGTATTGCACCTCCGTTGGGAACCACTGCTCCTGGAGTAACTCCTGACTGGATTTATAAACCAGCCTTCCTTCCCCTTGTCTCCTTAATAATACTTTTTCTGTTCTGACATAGGTTGTAGGTTTCTCCTTGTTTCTCCTGATAAATGTGTGTAGATCCTATAACCTTCTCTGTGTAATATCCTCACACACTGACTGTGCTTTGCTAACCTGAATTTCCAGGTAATACACAATGAAATGCTTATTGGAGCTTTTTGCCTTTTTTTTTTTTGCATGAGAAAGTTGAGTATTTCTTGTAATTTTAAATAAAATGCTTTTTTCTTTTCCTGACTTTATATGGACACCTGGCCATAGGAGTCTTCCAATCAAAGTGCATTTAATTATAGAAACTGCAACAGGAAAAAGGCCCAGCCCTGTGATGGAGACTGTATACTTGGTATTAAACCTGTTTTCTTGGGTAGAACTGAACATGAAGGCAAAACTTGGATGCAACCAACATTTTTAAGAAGTTTGTTCTCTTCTTCCCCTGTAATAAAAACTTTTGGGTCTAAATTTAGCTAGGAGAATCTAAATTTGCCAGGAGAGCTATTCCATTTTCCATGACTTAAAGGACAGTTTATTTGAGAAGTAACTTTGTTTTAAAGAGGTCTCAATTGCTTTGGGACTCACTTCCACAAAGGATAAGTTTCACTGAATGTAATACGAGTATATTAAGGGTGGAGTGAGTAGAGATACAATGTTTCTACAATATGTAGCTTAAAATTTTAAAGAACCATGATAGACATCACATTACTTGGAAGGTTTATCTATCTGTAATTCAATTTTTTTCCAGATGCTGTGCAATCATCAGCTGCTCACTTGTGGCTACTTTATCATTTTTGTAACCAGGCTGTTCTGAATTATCCAACTCTGGTGCCCCAAGTGTCACTTAGAGGTATGATTGAACACCAGTCTGTTGAGATTGGCTGTCTTTGCTGACAGTCACAGGGTGGTTTCATCTATGAGAGAATTTTAAAGGGAGTTGGACATAATATCAGATCCCACTTAAGCAAGGGTAGTTATTATATCTGTTTTTATTAAGTTTTGGTGACTTTTCTGCAAAAGTCAGTGAAACTGGACCACACTGAGTGTTTGTAAGGATTGCTGTTGATTCTGTTTTGGAGTGAGGACTCAGACGTAACTGTTAATTCTGTTTTCCTCTTGGTCAGCCATTCAAATTGTAAAACTGTTGGTCTCTGTTCTACACTTGGGATCTTCCTTTGAATTAACTTTATACATTTGAAAGAAAATAACGATGTGTTTGTCTTGTGTTTTATAACCAGTGATTTTTCTGCTTGGACACAGTGAATTTAATTGTTGCAAAATTGAAGTTGCCTGCCAGCATTTATAGAACCATATTTCTTATTACAAAATACTCTTTCTAACTCAGGTATCAGCAAAATGTATAAAATATTATTGTCATGCAATTTCTGCCTCAGTGTATCCTATTCTTCTGTAATCTGCATTTAAAAAATCAAAACCTAACAACACTAAATTCTGCATGTCTGACTTTTTTTCCTGTGTGGCATTACTTAAAGGTAAACACTGCTCTCTTAATGTAGGTTGTGAGTGCTGCATGTGTGCTTTTCAGAGCAGTAGTGTGAGGAAGCTGGCAGTGGAATGGCAGGACGGCCTCATCCTTATGACAGTAACTCCAGTGATCCAGAGAATTGGGATCGGAAATTGCATAATAGACCTCGTAAACTTTGTAAACATTCAAGGTAGGTGCTGTGTCCCATCTATTGCATCTCAAAAACTACACTGAAAGTACATCCTAAAGGCTACTGTATCTGGTTGTGGCAAGTCCTGTCATAAACATTGTAATTCTTCTTACAAGGAACACTTCTTAATGATTTTAAAAGGTGTTTTCTGACCTGATTTGTCAGCTTCCCTAATCTGTGCTTAGATTTGTTTTGCCATGGGTTGCATTTTAGTCCTTTTTGAAAAAAAAATAAACCTAAATGCCTTATGTGCATATCAAGACACCAGTTGAGTGCCTAAATATATGAATTTTTTGGGGGTGCTTGCTAGGAGTTACATCCTTAAAATAATGTGCAACTTGTCCATGGTGAGAACTAATAGTCACTTGCATGCAAGTATCACTCTCTGTAGCACTTTTTGTAAAGCTATGTGTCATATCTTGCTTTTGCCTGCATCCCTCACAGTAAGAATGTTTTTTTAAATGCTTCTTGATTTGACAAAATGGTGAAATTAATTAGTGTTTTTTCAGCGTACAGTGTTCAAAAATGAACTAAGCAAAGCAGTTAGTCGCCTTGCAAATGTATGTGAAGAAGCATATTGCTGGAAAGATATTTAAGCATCCAAATACGTGTGTATCTTTCAAGTACTTTGCCCTTTTACAAGTGCTAAATATAACTGAAACATCTCTGTTAACGAGCTAAAATTGTTAGTTATTCAAGCTTTTCCACTGGCAAGATGATAGGAAAAGAGCTAAGGAGCGTATTCAATACCAGCAACTTATTTCACATTTTAGTTGTATAGATGCAGATAAACTGGACTCAAGTGTTGTCCAAAGTTATTCTGTAGGCAATTAATATTGTGGGTTATTTTCCTGCCATTAATTCTTGAATAATTGTGAGAAATCCAAGAGGGCAGGAAGAAAGAATGCACCAGTAATTAAAAGGCTCTCGGGGAGACCCATGTAATTAGAGGCCTGTGCTGTGAATAATGGAGTGGTTAACACAGAACCGAAGAGGGTGGCTGGTGCTACTGGTCAGGGTAGGTTTGTGGGGTGTAGCTTTGTACAGCTGATGTTTTTTTTAAGGTGGTGGTGTCTGGGGCCGGCTCATCCTGCTCCGTTTTTAGGATCCCAGTGTGGCACAGCCTCGGCAGTGACCAGTGTTGATAGGACAGGACATTGTGTGGGAGTGGGGGCTGGGCAGTGCCCCTCGACGATTGCCTGCTGAGCCCAGTCCAGGTGGTTCATCTCTGATCCCGTGCTGCCTCCCGTGACCAGGGGTCTGGAATAAAACCCAAAACTGATCCTGGGACAGACGACCCGTGATGGAGCTGTTAGGAACTGAGAAGGGCTCGTTAACAGCTGCGATCTGAGTGGTCTGACACGTGCAAATACGCGGGTGCTCTCCATGTGACCGAATTCAGGGTTTCACAGCAGCGAGCCAAGGACACGGGCCGTGTCTGTCACCTGCCAAGGGCATGGCACCGACAGGGGCACTGCCACAGCAGGGAGAGCAGAGAACACAAGTGTCCAGCAGCATCATGTGGTCAAAAGGGCTCTTGGGTGGGCAGTGGAGTTACTGGAAGCCTGGTGTCAGCAATTCAGGATTGCCTCTAATCAACATCATCCCTGAAGACACAAAAGTTACTAAATATCTTCTGAGACAGGGAAAACCCGAAGGTTAAACAATGACTTCTTGATCAGTCACCAAAATTACGGTGATGAGCTGTAGTAAGCGGGCAAGTTTGT
The DNA here is from genome assembly GCA_013397725.1 of Rhagologus leucostigma. Taxonomy (NCBI): domain Eukaryota; kingdom Metazoa; phylum Chordata; class Aves; order Passeriformes; genus Rhagologus; species Rhagologus leucostigma. The sequence continues at coordinate 1,187,919 of VZTD01003963.1, forward strand.
AATAAAGTGTGGTAGCTGGAAGCTGCAGCTGGGTAAATCCAGCCCACAGGAACAGGACACATGTCTGACCATGTGTGGTCTGGGGTGGATTATCTATTTTGGGGAAATGTTTCAATAAAAAGCTGTGCAGCTTTCTGCAAAGATTATTTGATGCAGATAGGAGTTAACTCAAGGACGTCCATGGCCTGTGCCTTTCAGAAAATCTGCTGTTGGTCATTTCATGCAATCCGAATTCAAGGGTCACACACCAAAAGGTAGGAAATCTATGCCTCAAAGATAATTGCAGCTGTTGGATGTATTTCTGGCAAAACACGATTTGTTTCCCATGCTGAACAGCATTTTTATGGAAACTTAACGTGTATGCTAGGGATATAGTACTCAAGCTAACATCTGATCATTTTAATTTTTTCCCCCCAAATAAAGTGATTTTGGAAATCTTTGAGGGTGAGAATCTAAATAATAGTTTGACATTGTAATAGAATAAGGGATAAATTAAGGATAAATATTTTGCTACCTTATTCCTTTGAGATACTTGATTACTTCAGAGAATCTAATTATTGGAAAACGGTGTACTTTATTCAAAAGCCTGAACAAAATAATTGGATTTTGTGTAGCTGAATATCGACATATTACTATAGTTTCTTAAAAGACTTAATTGACACTTTTTCCTCCAGACAAGTGAAAGTCTATGTGAAAAATACAGTGTGAGGGGGGAAAAATGCATTTGGAAGCATAAGTTGTTCTAATGTAACTAGAACTGTTAGGTTAAAAGGTTTGAGTACTCCAATCTTGTTTGTCTTACTCAAAATACACCTTGTTATCATAAAGAAGAAAATACTTCTGGTTTGGAAAACATAGTGGTGAAATAAGAGCTTTGTAATAAATAATCTCAACAAGGGACTAATATAGGAGATAGATGCTTAGCTTGTCACTTCTTGGTGCTTTGGAGTGTTTAATCCTCTAGCCTTAACATTCTTAAAATAGCTTAGATAATTTTCTTGACTCATAGAAAACATAATCTAGGGCTGTGAGAAGCCCTCTGTGTAGGGCTTGTGTGGCAGCAAGGAAAGCCACGGGTCTGTTTGGGGCCAAGGACATGAGGCAGAATTCCAAAGGGGAATGTATTGAATCCTTACACAGGTCAGCATTAAATCCTGTTCTGTCTAGTTTGGTGAGAGTCCAGTTTTTGAAACCTGCCAAGTTGTGCTGTTGTTTTCTCTCCTCCTGTTTCTTACTTGTTCTGAGATGGGCAGTGGAATGGAAAACTCAGAAGGGAGAGATGCAGAAAATAAGGACTAAAAATATAATGCATATGATCCCTGGTATAAATCTGCAGAGCCTGTCAGGATGAATTTATATGGTGTTAAAGATGACTAAATAATCATACAAACAGTCTTGTTTGTCTAAGCTATTACAGAAAATTTTTGGAGATGCTTTTTATTTAAGTACCTGAGTAAGATGGAAGAAAATATTCAGGAACCATATGTTGACTTAACAGTGGTGAAGGTTCAAGTAAATGGTCTCTGAATTCATATTTTCATTATTAGGTCTTGCCGTTCTGTACTTTTATTCAAATTTTCATCAGTTATTAGCTTCCCACATGTAATTTCTCTATAGTGTTGGAGTTGTTGTTGTTGGAAGACTTTAATTCTAATTCTCTTGCACTGAGTGCTTTTTCTAGAGCTGTGCTGAAAAACCTTTGGCTTAAATTTGCCTGTTCCTTAAGATTTGTCCTGGATTTAATTTTCTAAATCTGCTTCTGTTTTAGTCCCTTTTGACAGTTTCTTATTTGTTCATTCTGTTTAGATATTATTAGATCCTAAGTCTTGCCTGCACTACTGCATTTATGAACAAAATGTGACTCTGCTTTGACTCTGTTGCCATGACTCTTCAATCTTTGAAAATCTTCAATTGCTTTTTAAATCTTGTCCATAGATGAGAAGTTATTGTGCAGATGCTAAATGCTGGGATTTTTTTCCCCCGGTATTATTCTTGCTTGCTGGGAGGATGCATTCATGGGTTATGAATGGAAGTGCCACTTTTCTCAGCATTTTGTAAAGTGCATGAAGCATCCCAGAAGAGTCCCTTTCTCATCTGTGGAATGATATCAGAATGTATAATCTGTTTTCCACTGTGGGGCAGGTTTTATTTTTCTTCCTATAAATTGGATTTCTACAGTTGAGTATTTTGCAGCATGGGGCAGGCCTGCACAAGGTATGGCATGAAAATAATGAGGCCTGCTTTTGCCATGGGCTGGGGTCATACTGTGCATCACCTGCTTTAAGTTCACTGCTAACATGCCTGCTCTTAATTGCAGCTTGGGACTGGGAGATCAAAATCTCCTCATCCAAGCTTTATAGGCACCAGGATGGAAAGCCCTCAGGAGAAACTGAGATGGGCTGGGAAGAGCTGTTCTTGGAGTCTAGAAAAATGGGCTGCACTCAGTGCTAACTTTCAAAAACACCAGTCTGTTAATCTTTTGTGAGGTACCCAAGGTATAGTAAGTGATCTTAGAGTTGTGGGAGTGGGGTTTTTATTTCCTTTTTGACATCCTTCATGTCTGAAATGACAATTTATTGACACTGCTGAGAAGGGAAACCTAACAACTGCCAGGGCAAAAGCACACACTAAATCCTCTTGAACTTCTTCAGCACCCAGATTGCCTTTCCCAAGTATTATCAGATATTATTTGTGGTGGACTTTGGCACATTTAATTAGGACACAGCACTTTAGAGGTGACTATGGTCAGAACTAGAATTTTTTATGGACAACTCTTCATTGTTTGTCCATTTAATCTCTGAGAATAGAAACTGTAATGGCTATATACAGTTTCAGTGTTTGGACCCAGTTCTTTCGAATCTGTACTTCTGAAGCTAGTTTTTAATAAATGGAGGTACTTTCCAATTCCAAGGAGGATAATATGCTTCTGAGTTTCTTGAAGTTTGATTTTTACTTAACATCCATGTTGAAAATTGACTAGAAATTGGTATCTAAATAAAGGCAACCAGTAGTCTTTTATGAAGGTCTTGTGCTTGGGTAGCTTGACAGAAGTCATAAGGTGCGAATGTGTTCCCTCCTAAAGGTTAAGTCTTTGCTGCTTTAAGAAATCCCTTTGGCAACTGAACACTCCACTCGTGAGATCTTTTCCTGAAATGGAACTGAATTACTAAGAAGTACATTACTCATGGTTGAGAGAACCCACTGAAGACCAGAATTATGTGAATATTAAAGAATATTGAGGGTGGAAAGTGTTGACAGAGTTTCTGCTTCAAGCTGAAGGGAGATCCTGTAGCAGTCTCCAAATTAAGCAGTGAGAATTCTTTCTGAGGGCTTCCTTACGTGGAGCCCCAAGTTAAGCATGGCTCCTGGACTGTGTGTCTGTAAGATTTTGATGGGTGTGTGTCCTGTCCTGAGGGGTGGTTGTGTGGGAGTTGGGAGATAATCTATCCATGGCATGTTCTTTCTACCTGACTTAGGAGTAAAGAAGAAAACACATCCTAATTCTGCTGTGGAGAAGAGACCCCATATAGGGAACCACTGCACTTTTTCTTGTTGCTGGGGGACTGTTCTGTTAGAGACAAAAAATGCCTGAGAGAGGTTTTTCCGGCATGCTTTTCATGCAGCTTATTACAGCCATGTCTTCCTTGGCTTATTTTGAAGGGTAGAAAAGGCTTTCAAGGCGGATGGTTATTCTTCCCCTGGGGCATGGGGAGGGTGCTTATGTGAACCATCCCAAGACCCTAAAACCAGGAGAAAAGTCACTGGTTCGAGTAATTGAAATTGTATGAGCAGAAATCTTCCTTCCATGTGTAAAGAGCTGACTCTTCAGCCTGGAATGCCGATATTCTCCTGCCTTTCTAATCACAAGTCTCTTGTTTTTCCTACTGACTTCCTTCTTTATTATGGCAGTCATTTGCTGAACAATCCTCCTCATTTCTTCAGCTTGCATCATGTTTTAATTTCCACCCTACGACATCTTGATTGTTATTTATTGTAGGACTTACTTTTAAGCTATTCCTCCAGTGTATTGTGACTCCTTAAAACATGCCGCAGACATTCTAAAAAGAATCGTTTAAATAAAGCTGTCTCATAGTTATCCTCCCGCCAAAAAAATCATTAGAAAATTTTACCGACTCGTGTATTAATTTGTTTTGTTGATTTATGTGCTTGGTGGGCTCGACTTGTCGAGCATTTTGATGACCTATTGATGTGAAAATGCGCAATGATTTCTGATCGGTAAATGTACGAATTAGTATAATTATATACTAATGATGTTTAAGTTGTCACGAAGAATAGTACATTTTTTCCTAGCTTAGACTTGCTGGAAAAGGGGTGCTTGTAGTTTAAAAAATGGAGGTTGTGCTGTCTCGTTCTCAAAAGGCTCTTGCTGTACCTGCTTATGAACTCAGTGAAAGGTGAATTCATTTTAAATATTAATGCAGACAGACTTTACAGGAACAAATGCACCGTCCCCTGAAACGCGCGTGGCTTTGCCTGTCTGGGCTGATCATTGCACACGCGAGAGCTGTGCCAGGGAAAGTTGCGGTAACCTTTTCTCGGCGGTGCGCGTGTGCCGGAGCCCGGGAGCCGGCAGGACCGAAATAGCTCCGCAGCTGGTCCGCGGCGCGGAGCGGCTCCGCCGCCCGGCCCTGCCTTCCCCCTGCCCGTCAGCCGCGGGGCCCAATGGCTGCGGCCGGCGGGGCCGGCCCGCGGAGCCTGCGGGGTCACACGTCAGCGGTGCACCACGCATGGCTGAGTCAGGCACGGCGAGAAACCGAATCCAGTTCATATCCAGAGGGGCTCGCGGCTCTCAACGCTTAATGGACTGGAGTGCTACAGTCGCTTATCCTGGAGGGGAAGATGATGGAGGAAAAAGTAAGGCTCGCTGATGGTGCAGTGAACTACTGAAGAAATGATGGAAATATCAAATATGCTGAACTTAACAAGTAATGCCAAAGGATGCTGATCTGGCTTTCAAAGCTGCCTTATTGGAAGGAACAGAATTCCTTTGTGCTCTGATTCCGAAATTGTTCCCATGCTTCTGTGTTTCCTCCCTGATAGACACAAGAGGAAGGTGCGTATTTGTTAACAGGAATAATGCGTGGGCAATATTCAGGAGAAGGATGAGGAAAAGGAAAAGTACTGTCCTTTGTGTGCACAGGTCAATTGAAATGTCTGCTGACAAAGAACAAGCTTGAGGGGGAGGAAGAGGGGCATAAGCGCTGTCGTTGTGTAAGTCCTGGCAGGATGAGCAGAAGGGATTTCTTCTAAAGCCTCGGAGCATGGCAGCTGTAACTTAGTGTGTAGATAAAGCTCTACAGCCTGATTCTACAAATGTTGATTATCGCAATCATCCTAGCAAAGGATGGATCTAAGTTTATATTTTAAGGAGAGTTAATATAAGTTTTAGAACATAAGGGAAAAAAGGGGTAAAAATAGTGGTTAATATTCCACTGCTGTGTCTTTTTCATTTATTTAAGGTCTCAGGGTGGGTTTGGGAGTAATAAGTATATTGGTTAAGCACCATAATTCTATGTAGACAAGAGCTGGTTTTATGAAACAAGTATGTTTATTGGCAGTATTCAGTAGGATGCACATGGAGTTTTTATGTTGGAATACATGCTAATTGCTTTGGCAGTAGAATTAATTCGGTCTAATGACTTCTGTTAATAATTAGTAATATATTCAAAGCAATCTGTTGTTATGTATAAAGACAAACTGAAGCTCTCCTTCTACAGATGATTCCAAAGCATCATTAAATTGAAGAGCATTTACATTTTTTAAAAACAGCTCTTCCCTTACTACAAAAATAGGAAGCATTACCAGTATGACAAGTTGCCATTTTGATGGTACTTTTTTTTCCCTCCTTCACATCATATTAAATAGATTTGCTTAGATAAAACCTTGAGCTTATTTGATTTTCCTCATGAGGCAGCTGCTTTTAAAGAAAATGCCTCATTCCCTTACAAAGACAGAGCTTCCTTGATCTCTGTCTGAGAGGGAAAATAATTTCTGTCACTGACTTAAAAGTTCTTGAATGGGTGTAGTGCACATGTTCCAGTGTTCCTTTGGAGCCAGGGGGAAATGTGTATTGAATTTGTGAATATTGCCAAAATACATTAATATTCATGAAGTTGTTTGGTTGTTTTGGTTTGAGTTTGTTTATTTGGGGGTTTTTTTGTTTCTTTTTTTCTCTGTAGGAAAGTAATTGATAAAGCAAGATGTTCTTCCCTTTTATAAACTTTTGGGTACTAGGTGGTCTTACATATATGGGGCTTTTTCCAGCTTTAGTGAATGAAGGAATCAGGGTTTAAAATGGTGTTTTCTTTGTTCTTTCCTCTCTTATGCTTTTAAATTAAATGCAATGTGTCATTAGGCATGCAGGAGAAAATTCTGCTTATGGGTTGGTGCTGTGCCTTATGGCTTCCACAGCCCGGAGTGTAGCTGGTGGTCATCAGCTGGGGAATCAATTGAAAGCTGACTTTGCAAACTCTTCTTTTCAGGGTGAGACGGTCATTGTAGTTTCAGATCTCTTTCTTGGAGGCTTGAGCTAAGGCTGTGTGCCGGCTCCGCTGGGTTCTGTGGGCTGAGATTACAGGTGAATGCAGTGCGGCAGCCTTGGCTTCCTGGCGCTTGGAACTCTCAGCGTTTCACTGCTGTTGAGAAGTCCTGGTGCTGTCTGGTCTGCGTGGTGCTTCTGTGGACCAGAAGAGTTCCTCTTTGCCCGTTCTTCAAATAGTGCAGCTCTGCTTTGGTCAGTCCTGTGTCCACTGGTGTAGATTGGTAGGAAGCTGCAACAACACAGCTGTGGAACTCCCCAGTGAATGCCAATTTGTCCTGCCTTCATCACTGGGGCCAGGTTTGTACTTAGTCCCTCAATTGCTGGTGTGCAGTGAAGGATTTGTGCATTCCCTACAGAAACAACCTCCTGGCCCCACTGGCTTTATTAGAGGGGAAAAGAGGATGTGACCAACAAGTCCTTCTATGAAATAAATCAAAATTACTTGGTAGTTTTGCTGTCTTCCTTTTTCTTTGAACACTTGCAACTTCTTCTAAATCCTCTTTACAGGAAAATAGAAGTCACAGGTCTTCTTTCATATGTACTGGCCACAGATGTAGCTCCTTTTTCAGAGTAACAATAGAGTAGCTAAGTGACACAACTTCCCTGGTCAGGTACTGCAGGGTAAAGCCAGTGCCTGTCTCTTCTGACATGCTAAGTTCCACCTCTGTATTTTCTCTTTGTTCAGATTTAAACTGATGTTAGTTTTCTTGTTCATTGTAGAGCAGTCATATTTAAGGGGTAGCATTGATCTGAGTGCTTGTGCTGTTGAACCCATGGAACTTCAAGTTTGTCAAGTATATATCCAACGGATCGAAGAAGTATTTTTTGTGAACTGTGACTCAACAGTGATGAGATTTTAGATTGACATTTTAGATGGCTGTTACTAAGATGAATGAAGATTTATGGTTCAGTCAGTGCTTTCTCAAGCCAAACTGCTCGAATTCTCAAAAATCTTGCAATTTTGGCTTGCATCTTGTGACTAATAGATCATGTGTCAGTCTCACAGTTAGCATTAATCTGTGCATTAAAGGAGGAAAGTACAACATAGAAGCAAGCAAACGAGTGCTGTGGCCAGCTGCAATTTGAACAGCCCTTTGAAATTATTTACTAATCTGTCTGTTTCAGAACCAGTTGATTTACTATTCAAGGATCGTGTCGTCCTCCAGCTGGCAGCCTCTGCCTCTCCTAGTGTGGTGTGCTGAGCTGAATTGATGGCCCAGGCTCCACAGGGCTGGCCGTGGCTGGCAGCAGGAGCGGGATAGATAATCCCTGAGCACTGCCCCTCTCCTCCAGGCTTGCTGGCTGCTGGCACCAAAGCAGAAGTAGCCCCAGTTCTCATTCTGGGAGGTCCAGGCGTGCCTGACATGGTCCTTCCTTCGGGCATGGCTCAGGAGGAAGTGTGGTGTCAGCTGAGTCAGTATTGCTTCCTGTAGCACCTGTTTTTATCAGCTACTGGGAAGAGATTATAAACTAGGGTTTGCCCTGCTTCACTGGGAACTCTGAATCACTGCTTGGAGGGTAATGTGGCTTTAGATGGTTTTCTGGATTAAGAATCACATTTTAATTGCCTCCCCTGTTAAAGGGGAAGTCGTGTTTGCTCTGCCAAAATGTGTGATAAGCCTGCATCCCATTACAGTGGTTCAGTTTCATTTTGTAGCGTGTTTCCCTTATTTAAAGCAAATAGAGCTGTTTAGTTACTGAGAAACAGTGAGTCATGCATTTTGATACTATAAAATGTGACACCTGCAAAACTCTGTTTTCTCACGGCATGGTTGGAAATGTTATCAGGTCTAGGATCAAAGCTGTGCTTCAACAGAGGCCTGATCACATGAGGCTTTATTGGGATTTGCAGAGATGTTTTGTCACCAGACTGCTATGTAGATGTTTGAGTACTCCACACATACACACCCCCTTTTGTGGCATCCTTGATTATACCACAGCATGCACATATGAATGCACAGATGAGATACAGAGGTTCTTAGAAAAAAAAATTGACTTTTTTTTTTGAAGTTTAGCTGTAGTAGTAATGAATATTGTCGTGTTTAAACTGGAGTTAGACTTTAGTCTTGAATTTGAGACTGTAATCCATATTGCTGATAATTTATGGGCATATTTTACATCTATTAAAATGGTTAAATTATGTATATCTCAAAGGAAAGGTGCAAAGGTTTTCCTAAGTTGTTGATGTTTTTGAAAGGGAGGTTTGCAGATCTCACTCTTGCAAACTTTTGCACATTTCACTTTAAAAATAAAGAATTTACCTTTCTCTAATAAAGAGGTAGAACAAGTAAGGAGACATGTTAGTCATGCTGAAATGTTATAAATCTTAATACCCTCAGAATTGCACTGGAAGTCCTCAGGAAATTTCCTTTAGTGGAAGTGCTTCGATCATTATTCTTGCACTGTAAATCTGAGCGTTCTCAGTCAGAAGCAAGGCTTGCAGTTCTTTTCCCTTATTCAATAGACCTTTGGCTGACTCTACATCCCAAAGATGCATTTCTTACTGCAGCATATTTTAAGCTTGGCAGGAAACAGGATTGCAGTAGACTCCCTCTGCACCAAACTTATGCTTTGTCGACAGGAGATCCTGCCCTCATTCAGGCGGGGTGGGGAGAAGCTTGTGTGCCTTAGGGAGAGGTACATTTCTGATCCTTGCATTGTGCTAAACACTCAATTATCACAGCCTTTTTGTTCTCTAAGCTCCTCTTCTTAACAGTCACTGAAACCTGAAACTGCAACATCTCATGCTAATGGAATAGCCTTGATTATTTTTTTTTTGTCATTACTTCTAAGCAACCTAAAAAGAGGACACTGCTCAATCCGCTTGTCCAGTGAATGCTTTTGTATTTGTTGTGCTTGTCGTAGCTAGGTCATCATTCTTACCTCTCTGTGTTCTCCTACAGCATTCCTGCAGTCATTATTTCAGGTCTCTTGGTAGGAGTTATGGGATTTGCAGGCTGCAAGCAAGTGGGGCATTGAGGTTCCTCTGGGAAATTCTGACTCTGCTTTGTGTGTCAGACCTTGTAGCTGTGCACATGTCTGTCTGGGTTATCCACTACCTGAGGCTTGGGAATTTCTTCAGTAAAACCCATAAATAAGGAATGTTGTCATGCCTCCACTTGAAAGGTAAATAGCCAAGGAGCTAGGAAAGGTAAATAGCAAAGGTTTAGGAATTCTGGTGGGGTGCAAGGACGCAGACATGTCTGTGCTGTCCAGGCATTAATTTTTCTCTTTTAAAGAGCATAAATAGAAGATATAAGGGTTTTTGGTAAATTCAACAATAGCTGTCGCAAGTTGGTATTTAAATTTTAGGTAGTTTCTGAGAGTTGTGGATCTCAAAACTGACTAGTTTTGTTGGTTGGTTTAATAATTGCAAAATGTAATTGATATCTTAAATTGAGTAATGTAACTTAATCACAGTCTAAAACATCTTGAACTATTATATTAAAATTTGCTGGTTTGGAACAAACACCCTACTTGTTACTGACAGTCTGGTAGGTCGTGGCTTTGCTGGTATAGGTCATGTTTGCTGCCTGGGTTGTGGTGGCTTATTATTGTTCTTTTTAAGAATAAGTGAAAATTTAAAACAGAATGTGCAGAAATAAACTCTTGGCTGGTGTGTCTTGATCCCCTAGTTTAAGGCTGACTACCTTTGCAAAGGGCAAGTTGCAGGAAAAGTGTGAAGTCAGCCTGTGGTCTCAGAAGGGTTTGCCAAAACAGGTTTCATTGGAAAAAAATGACACCCAACTTCTAGTTTTGTTGTTTGATTAGAACATTGAATTTAACAGTAAGAATCAAAATAAAATGCTCATTTGTATTTGTCTCACCCGTTCTGGAAGAGATTTGTGTGAATGCAGGTTCACAGGCAAGCTCAGCTGATCAGGTGCTGTCTCTGTAGATCACATAGCAGTAAACAGGTAATTCCTGCTGTCTACTTAATGTTCCAAGTAATTGTTCCTGTTTGTAAATATAAACATGAGTACAACAAAGAAAATGGAGCTGGATAATCCTAATCTTGGAAGCATGTCCATGGAGTGTGAATGCGTTGAAAATTTAGATGTGTACTGTCCCTGAGATTTTGAAATGCTGAACATTTCACTTGTTTCTATTTTCAGCACCTCATCCCGTGTTGCTAAAGGAATAGACTACACCAAAATGAGCCTCCATGGTGCAAGTGGTGGACACGAGAGATCCAGGGACAGGCGCAGATCAAGTGACAGATCTCGTGACTCATCCCATGAAAGAGCAGAATCTCAGCTCACTCCATGCATCAGGAATGTCACTTCACCAACAAGACAGTATCATTCTGGTGTGTGCAGATCTCTGCCATTTCAGGATTAAAATTTTCTAAACTTGAGTACCATTTTGTTAAAGGAATACAATAAAAAGCATTATTTGTTGATGACACAGCGTACAGATTTCTTACACATGCACTGTTCAGTCTGCAGTGTGTATTCCTACACGATGCTCTTATTTAGTTCAAATCACAAGAACAATCTACTTTTTCTAAGATAATGGACTGAATACTTCCCCTTTGCTTTGTAGGGTCTGGGTATTTGGAAACAGAGGAAATACGGATTTTTTAAGTGATAAAACATGGTTTGTTTCTTTGAGCTATAGCACCAACTGTGATGCAATAGCTTCTGTATTGTGTTGAGTTCCTTTTTCAGTACTAGAATAGTAAATTTTCTTTGTAAAGACTTTTGGGGAAGGTGAGGTGGATTTGATGTCTAGGTGATACAAACTTCAGAATCTCATAAATGGGCAGTTATTTTTGAAGGTTTCTTTAACCAGAATAGATTTAACCAAAATAATTTGTATTTAACTTCTCAAATTAATGTGTTTTGTGCCTGGAAAGACGCAAACTGCATAAGACTCATGTAAATCTCTAATTTCATTTCCTGTTTTTTCTCCTTCCACCTCGTGGCCACTAAAGATCGCGAGAAGGATCACAGCTCATCTCGGCCCAGCAGCCCCCGGCCCCAGAAGACGTCCCCAAATGGTTCTGTTGTCAGCATGGGCACCAGCAGCAGGAACAGCAGCCAGTCAAGCTCAGATGGCAGCTGCAAGGCTGGTGGGGAAATGGTGTTTGTGTATGAAAATGGCAAAGAGGGAGCTCGGAACGTCAGAACTTCCGAACGAGTAACGCTCATCGTGGACAACACCAGATTTGTTGTAGATCCTTCCATCTTCACTGCACAGCCTAATACAATGTTGGGCAGGTTTGTATCTTTTTTGGTTTTGGTTTTTTTTCCTTGGTCCCCAACTGTTATAGAGAGGCATAAATACTTTGTGGCTATTTAAACTGTTTAAATAGCTGTTGGACTCGTATTGCTGCAGCTGATCTTGCTAATGTTTAATATTACCAGTCTGTAAATGTCTTTAAGTAAAAATCAGATGCGAGTTCTCCTCTGGTTTTGGCAGAGAGGCCAAGAGATGTCTATTACCTTGAGATGACAGCCGATAAATAAATTAACATTTCATGATGTTCACATTTCTTTGTCTTCCTGGGCATTGCTTCTGTGTTCAGTCTGCTTCATTCTTCCTCATTTTTAAAGCTAGATGCTTCATGAAACAAAGTGGCATTAGTGAGTGTAGACAGTCTCTTTCAAAACAGCAAGGAGGAAAACACTGAAGGAATTTATTTTGCTTAGTGGGCCTACCCTGACGACATTCAAACTCAGCCCATTTATCTTCTGAAATGTCAAATAATCAGTGTAACAGCCCTGAGCCACTCAGCAGAGAGACTGAATGTTCAGAATGATCAACACTTGAATGCAAGTCCACAATATGTGTGTAATGTTTTCTGTAGAAACTATCAGGAGCAACATATTTAACATGTTTGCTTGGTGGGAAAAGATTCAATACTTGACTTGCTCAAATGCTGGTTGGTTTTGCCTTGTCCAAATGCAGAGGGCAGCACCTAAAATCTTGCATCAGGAAAGAAAAGAAATGAAGGTTTGTCTGTTTCACGTTGGATTTGGTTTTTTCATTGAAATATGGCTGTTTCTCAGCACACAAGGATATAATCATATTTAAAATACATATATATAAATCTCTTTGCCTGGTACAGGTAATAAACGTGATTAAACAATTTCTGCTCTGTTTAAATCACTGCATTGTGGGATAAGTAGTACCTTGGATCCTTGTTTTGAGAAAAGTTGGGTGAGTCACAGAGAAAGCAAAAAATGCTTCTCAGTCTAAACTGTCAAAGGAAATAAATGGAAGTAAGAATCAATAGAATTAAATAATTGATATAAAGCACTTGTATATTATACAATACGTGCACGCATGTAAATATCCAGACAGACAGGAAGTGTATCAGCTGAAATAAAGCAATGAAATAGTTTCCTTTTCCATGCCTAGTCTCGGAGTAAGTGGTGCTGCCTAATGCACTGGATTTTTTGTGCATGTGTGATGAGGAGTTATTCTTCCTTTGGGACTGGTTCAAGGAACAAGCTTATTTTATCTTCTGCTAATTGAAAAGTAGGTTAATAAAGATACAGAAATACCACTCTAACACCCAGGTTATTTATAAACCCACTTTCCCTCAATGTCAGTCTGCAGGACACTAAGCAGGAATAGCTTGGGAGGTAAAAGTAACTATAATAAGAATGTATGATTTGCCTTAAGCCTGTATCCTGTTAGACTGCCTTTTCCTAAGTACTATTCCTTGTCCTGAAGAGTGGTCAGAAAAGACAGGTCAGATCACTGAATGAAAAACAAACCCAACTGAACAGAATGCACTGCTTTTACCCTGCAGCTTCTGTACAATTTTTTGTGTTTTATTTTTCTTATTTGCAAACAAGAAAACTGTAGTAAGGAATTCTAACCCAAATTACTTTGATTCTTGAACAGGATGTTTGGATCAGGCAGAGAACACAACTTTACACGTCCCAATGAAAAAGGAGAGTATGAAGTTGCTGAAGGAATTGGTTCCACTGTGTTTCGTGCTATTCTGGTGAGTTTTTAGGGGCAGTTACTGTTAGGACAAGCACTGTTAAGAAGTAAAACTTCCTGGTTTAGCCTGACTTGCATATCTAGATTTTGTGGATGGCATAGATACTGCTCCTTTGTTTAGTAGAGGAGGGAAAATGTTTGATATGAACCCCCTTTTCCTAGACACGAGCATGTGACAGTCGGGGAGAGAGAAAGTACACATGGAAGAAACCAAAGATTTCTTCCTGGCAGAAATTAGTTGACCTTTTGCTATGCATTTAGTTCACCAAATCCAGGTATATTCTGCCCTTCTAGAGCTGAAATTAGGTGAAACAGAGTACTGGAAGTTAACTTCCTGCAGCTAACAGGAGTAAAGCAAACTTCAGTCTGAGATGGAAATGGCCCCTTATGTATTTCATATCCACACAAGAAAGTAGAGCTGCTGTACTGCTTTGTAAGCAGACTTGGAATGGGAAGAGCTCAGTGAAGTATAGATAAAAGACAGCAAAATTGTCAGTATTAATAGTTGTCACTTAAATAACAATTTTAACCAGAACTCACCGCTCTGAATGCTGCTCTGAAAACTGATAAATTTGAGGACAGGAGGATTCACAAAGTTTAACATTTGTTGCTGTCTTACATTTTGGGGGCTTTCTTTGTGGAGAAGGTATCGTAAATGAAATGATGAAATGTTTCTGTTGGTGAGTATTGTGCATTGTGTTTTTTCTTGGTGCATTCCTGCAGGATTACTACAAGACTGGGGTGATACGCTGTCCTGATGGGATATCTATTCCTGAATTGAGAGAAGCATGTGACTATCTCTGTATCTCCTTCGAGTATAGTACTATAAAATGCAGAGATCTGAGTAAGTACAGAGTTTATTAAAATAATTTGAATTATACGAATTGATTTAAGTAAGTGTGTGTGTTAATTCTAAACCATATCCTTTATTGAGATAAAGAAGATGGCTGGCACTACATGAATGAAATCCATCCCTTTTTGTCTCTTATGTAATAAAGCCCTAAAGCCAATGGATTTATGTTCTTTGAAAAATAATGTCTGATATTTCAGTATCCGATTCTCTGCCGTGGTCACCCTGTGGAGCACTTAACTCTGACTGCATGAGCAGTACAGATGCAGTAACATTCAGTGGTACCTTTTTTTGCAGAGGACAGGGAGGATAATTTTTTCAGCTCCTTGCTTAGGAGAATGAGGCTGTTTCCCTGGTGGAAGTAGCACAGCTTTGCTGGTGGAATGGGGTGCTCCAGGGTTCCCAGCTCCTTCATCCCTGAGCACAGCCCAAGTCTTGCCTGTGCCTCTGGTGCCTGTGCTCTCCCTGTGTGTGCAGTGCAGGGCCAGCCTGTGGCATTCCTGCTGGGAATGCTGTGCAGGACACCTGTGCCTTCCGCAGCAGGGCCACAACCCTGCCACACGCCCGGAGCTCTCTGTCCTTAGAGGGATTTAGCAGCTCTTGCTGTGAGAGCTTTGAGAAGCTTTGGTTTTAAGCTACTGCTTATGAAACGTGGGCTGTGTGCTCCACTCTTGCAGCAACTGGCTTAAATAATGTTTCTGTTACGAAAACCAAGAGCAGTCTTGAACAACTACCAAATGTTTAGCAGTAGTAAAACATAAAAGAGGTCTCAAAGTTACTCCTCTGTCTGCCCACCACCATGTTCATATCTGCAGGACAGGCCTGTTAGTTTCAGCTTCTGGTAAATATTCAGATAAGGTCTGAACTTACATAAGCTCGTAGACTAAGTGTCTTTACACCTGTCTGCAGTAATACTATAAGATAAACAGATCTACTGTTTCTTATTGCTGCCTTCATCTCTTTACCAAGCTCTCAAATGTGCCTATGCCTAAAATTTTCTTCTAGGCGCTCTCATGCATGAGTTGTCAAATGATGGTGCTCGCAAGCAATTTGAGTTTTACCTGGAAGAAATGATTCTCCCCTTAATGGTAGCCAGCGCCCAAAGTGGGGAGAGGGAGTGCCACATCGTTGTGCTGACAGATGATGATGTTGTTGACTGGGATGAAGAGTATCCCCCACAAATGGGAGAGGAGTATTCACAAAGTAAGTTTATCCTCATTGTTCCCACCAAGCCACGCCATGGCAGAGGTAGCAGTGAAGGTGCTGATTTAAAGTTGTTGTACAGAAGCACCATTAGCAAAGTCTTTACAACATCCCTAGTGCCCCACAAAATAAAAACATCTTCGTTTGGGTAGTTCTGCTTAATATTTTGTTTCACAGAAGTATATGTTGCTTGTTACGTTCAAATCTAATTCAAAAGAGAAGCCAATTTTTATTATTAAGGTATTGTCAGTAAGTGAGCAGGAAGAAAATACTTCTTTAGAAAGAGCTTGAGGAGCAAAATGGGTAGGAATCATGTTTACTGTGGGAGAGCAACTAGAAGGTTTTTTGGGGAAAGAAAGTGTTGTTATTTTTGGAGTATTACAGTTGTGCGTATGATGAGTTTAAACACCTGAAAATGGACTGTATTTCCCTGCAAGATGTGCAACCAACCCATTCCCCAGTGTCTTCAGCTGTTTTTCTCAAGAGTTCTTGAGTCTCTCCCCCTCTTCTGGAATAGAAATACTGGAGTAAAGCAGAACAGTGGAAAAGATAAACCTTCGTGTTTTAAGGCTAGAAGGTTAGTATTTGAATATAGGGGATTTTTTTCTCATTAAAATGTATTTTTAGTTATTTACAGCACAAAGTTGTATAGATTCTTCAAATACATTGAAAATAGAGACGTGGCCAAATCGGTTCTGAAGGAAAGGGGGCTCAAGAAGATCCGCCTGGGCATCGAAGGTAAGGGAAGCATTGCTTGTACTCTCACTCTTGGGGCTTCAGGGTCTGCTGCACTTCTCTGCTTTATGGTTTTCTCTGTAGCTGGAAAAGCAAGGGGTTGGTGTTGTCTTGCCTACTGAGGCTGGGTGACAGAATGGCCAGAGGGGGAATGGTACCCAACAAGCAACAGGCTCCAGACTGGTGTCCAAGCTGTGTCTGGCTGCCGGGCTCTGTGCAGACAACTTAGGTGGTTTCTACTGACTTCATGACTTGCGTCTCATGCCCTTTGCCCTTTAGTTTCCACACAAAATCTTCTCTGTGCTTTGTTTAAAGTAACAATGCATTTGTACAGCTTTGGATGTTGTGTTCTTGGGCTGGTGTCCTTTTCAGGGTGTGAAATGAAAAATGTCGTGTTAAGTGGCAGGCAGACATTTTCTTTCAGGAAATACAAAACTCTCCAGTGGATCAGTGAAGTGCAGAGAAATCCGGATCTGTGAAATAAGCATCTTGTTATCCTCCAGTTAGGAGGCTGGTCTGTAAAATCTCACTGAGTAGTCTGATTTTTATCGTGACTGTAAGAACTGGGTTTCTTTGCATTACAATTTTCTTCTGATTGTTGACCCAGATATTTTAGAATCCAGCCTTTATAATTAGCAGAATTTCTATCATTCACTCACCAAGTTGTCATAGTTACGTTTGTAATTTGCCAAGAAAAAGCAAATGCTTTTAACTGGTGAGCTCTAAAATAACTAGTTTCAGCTGAATAAGGGTGGGAGCCTTTTAGCTAAACAAGAAGTGGCCCTGCCTGTAATGCTGGCTAATACCAAGTTATTTCTGCTGGCATTTCTTGGTTCGGACAAGGAACAACTGTGGCATCAAACTGCAATGCTAGTGTCCTCTAGTCATGTGTAAAATGGACATTATTGCTGGGGCACAGGGGAGAGGTGACTTGAACACAGCATAACCACCTGCACTGGCAGTGCCAACGGGTGCTGTGCTGTGTCCCAGCAGTGCCGCTGGGGCTGTGCTGTGTCCCAGCAGTGCCGGTGGGTGCTGTGCTGTGTCCCAGCAGTGCCGCTGGGGCTGTGCTGTGTCCCAGCAGTGCCGATGGGTGCTGTGCTGTGTCCCAGCAGTGCCGATGGGGCTGTGCTGTGTCCCAGCAGTGCCGATGGGGCTGTGCTGTGTCCCAGCAGTGCCGATGGGGCTGTGCTGTGTCCCAGCAGTGCTGATGGTGCTGTGCTTCCTGCCTTTGCCAGGTTACCCCACGTACAAGGAGAAGGTGAAGAAGCGGCCGGGCGGGCGGCCGGAGGTGATTTACAACTACGTGCAGAGGCCGTTCATCCGCATGTCGTGGGAGAAGGAGGAAGGGAAGAGCCGGCACGTCGACTTCCAGTGTGTGAAGAGCAAATCCATCACCAACTTAGCGGCGGCGGCAGCAGACATCCCCCAGGACCAGCTGGTGGTGATGCACCCCACGCCGCAGGTGGACGAGCTGGACATCCTGCCCATGCACCCCGCCCCCAGTAACAGCGAGCTGGAGGCCGAGGGCCAGAACCCCCCGCTCTGATCCCGCTGCCCCCACCACAAGCATGCTCCTTACAGTGACTGTACTCAGCTCATGCCACACTGCAATGCCAGTTTTTCCATTGTGTACCGGTGTTTAGGATATTGCAGTAGGGACCTTGGCACGGCCCCAAGGGACGCCTGGTTGCTCTGGGAAGAGTACAGACCCAGCACTGGGCTCAGTGACGTACGTGTCTGTGTTTACCAGTAGGTTTGTGACGTTGGTGACTTGTGAGCTGGCCTGGCCCCGCTCCGCGGCCCGCCCGTGCCGGGGCGGGCTGGGAACGCTGTCGTGACACGGGGTTAGGAAGCAGAGTGGGAATTGATAGTAGCACTTTACAAATGGTTGAGAAATGGAATTTGAAGCCATTTTTTATAAATGTATTGCACAATACTAACAAAGTGCTTCTATCAAAGGTATTAACTGTACATAGTTTTGCTCCGAATAGATTGACCCTTTTAAAGTTATTGTATATGGTTGAGCACAAAACTACTTACTCTTGGGTTTTTGGATTGAGGATGTGATTCAATGACCCATGTAACATCTTGTTCAAGTTCTTTAGTGAATTTTTTCACTTGTTTGCAGCGTGAGCCATGTTCAAAAATTGTGAACAACGTATAGGGGCTTTATCTTAAATTTTGCCTTACCTTAAGCTGTTCACAAATATTTATTTAATACATTTTTCATAAGTGTCATGAAATAGGAAAATGCAAATGGTTCATTCTTCATTTATTAATGATTGTAAACAAGTTTTTCATGCAAATAAAGTTTCCATTATTTTAATGGGCTTGAATTATCTGTGAATTATGAATTTTGCAAGTAGTTCTTTTCTTTCCTCAAGGGAAGGATGGTTAATATTAAGTGAAAAACAAGTATTTCTTAAAGCTAATCAGCCTATTTCAATGCACCTGCCTGTTGTGCTTTTCTCAGGATAAACCTGGATCTAGGAGTGAGTAATAATAGCTCCCCTGGGACTTTATTGTCATGACAAAGTGGTGTAAGTGTATGTAAGGCACTGGTTTTCCTCCCTTTTCCCCCAAGGGTAAAGAAATGATGAATACCAAGTGCTTCTAGCATGCACCTTCAGCAGGGTTTTATCAAATTTATTTATCAAAGTAAATGCTCCATCGTAGAACAAGGGAAACATTTATTTTAAAAATATTTAACTGTCTAATACATTACACTTTAACAATATTTATAGTAAAGGATTCTTACAAGAAAGAATAAACAGCTTTATGGTACAATTAGTATAAGAAATATCCACATGGGGACTGTTTTGCAGTGTAAAAACACACCATACATCTGAAATGGTCATTTGCATATAAAAGCTACCACTGATGCCAGTGAGTTGCACAGTGATTTAAAAAAAATTTCAAACAACAGAATCCAAAATATACAAGTATTGCAAGCTATACACAGCTAACCAAATCAACACAGAACACTGTAGCAGGTTATTCCACTTTGTCTGAAGTTACACATGGTAGGATGAGTTGCATTCTGACACAGCTTTTATGAAATTCCTACATAAAAGCCTCTCAGTCCCACAAGTTTCACAGACTGCAGAGCTCCACCAGTAAATGCACTTTGATATTGGGTGTTGGGTGCATCATTTACAAGGGCCAGGGCAGGTCGCTGAAGTCCACGGGGCCGCCGAGCCCCGCGTCGGCCTCCAGCAGGCTCATGATGACCGCCATGGCCGCCTCGTCGTTGCTGGGGCTGCTCGAGCCCTGCTCCGTGTCGATCATGTCGATGCCTATGTGGGAGTTCTCCCCTGCAAGGGAACACGGCACGAGCCAGCAGGTCAGTGTGTGTGGCCGCTCCCTTCACTGCCAGCGGCTGGGATGGCTCATTTGGCCAAGAGCCAGGGGTTTGAGGCCCAGGCTGCAGTGCCAGGGACACCCCTGCTGGCTGGGTGGCACAGGAGGGACACTGGGTCACCTCAGCATTGACCACTACGCCTCAGGGACAACCTGAGTGCCAGACTTCAACCACACCACCACATCAGCATCTGAGGAGCTGAGCTAACTCACACTGACTCAGCAAGAGAAAGGAGGCTTCCAAGCACTACCTAAGAAAATTGCCAGTATAACTCGAGTTTACAAAACAGGCTGCCAGGTGCCTCTTTGGGCACACGGAGTGGTTGGTTGTGGGCTTTGTGCCCCAGCTGGAGCCTGCTGATGGTAAAAGCAAGTTACTGCTACAGCCAACCATCTTGTTACAGCGTCCATGTGTGTTTAGCGGTATCGAGGATGTTCACTTACCCAGGATAGAGGAGTTGTCGGAATATGGGTACCCAGAATTATCCTGGATTTGCCCAGACAGCAGCCCAGCTGAAGAAATGTCTGGAGTGCCACCATTCAAGATCTTGAAAGACAAAACAGAAGTTATAAAGCAGCATGAAATGGTGCATTAAGTCTCAAACTGTCCTACACTGGGATTTTTAATACAGGGTAGATGGACTTCCCCCCAAAACCCCTGTGGTTTATAACAAACACTCTTCTAAACAAAGAGAAATATCAAGGGGGTGCTGAAAACACCCCCAATCCTCCACCTGCTTTTTCCTTTATGCCGTTCCAGCAGCCCCTATTCTGTGTGTACATGTTGAATACTGTAGGGCAGAAGCAGTAAGAATAACTATTACTAGAATTGTAACTCTGTTCCAACTTGGAGCTTTATTTCAAGAACAAAGAGAGCTGGGAATAGACAGAAATATTTACTGTCTGCTCCAGTACAAGCTGTTCTTATGCGTAGTCATCATAATTTCTGAGAAAAAAAGGTTAAGTAAGTCTGAAGCAGTGCATAAGGATCTGGGTAAGTGTTCTTCTTGCTTTGGATAAAACTTCAATAAGCATTTAGAGATTTCTGGAAGCAGCCAGGACAAGTATTCAGGTGGCTCAGTGCTGGCAGTGGCACCTGAGTGCTACTCAAGCAATCTTAGAGCGAGGCAGGTGCACAGTGTTGACTTAAAAATACCATCTCAGTGCCCAGGAAAGCACCGAATTGTCCTGGTTTGTGCTTCAGCAGCCCTGTAGCACAACTGTGGGATTCACTCAGGCACAGCCAGAGCTCCCGTGCCAGCACTTCCAGCGTTCACCAGCACGGGGTGTTAGAGAGTTTCTGGAGGGTGGAGAGAGCTGTTCCTTGCAGCTCTGCTGAAAAAATACAACCTAAAGGGCAGGTGGATTTCAAACGCTGCTGGTGTTTGGGAACTGCTGCTCCCTGCCCTTCAGGCAGTGCTGTACAGGGGTTGTGACCACTGCAGCACTTTGGCTCGGTCAGACCTTTCCAGCCCAGCAGCCAGGAGCTGTTCCCACAAGCAAATCCCACATCCCTTGCCATGACTGGCCCCAGACTGTGGGGGAAGCTCCTTCTTACCTTCTTCCCTCCCGGCGAGGATGTGTCGGGCGGGGGGGTGCTGGTGATGTTCAGGGGACTTGAGCCACAGCTGGAAGGTGATGATCCTCTTATCCTAAAACATGCATAAAACAGGGCATGGATTTACAAGCAACTCAAAGACTTGGAGTTTCAAATGCTGACTTCAGTATCTCATGCTGTAAAGTCCTGAAAACATGAGCTTCATTTTTGTAATTTCCTCCCTTTTTCAGTGTTCCTCAAACCAGCAGGAGCAGCAATGTGTGTAAATCCAGCCTGCTTGGTCTGCAAGCTTTACCTCCTCCCTGTTTTTGTTCCTGGACAACCTTCACAGAGTCAGAAGGAAAAGGTCCTGGCTTCTAAGGAAAGCCTCATTTTTGTGTATTTTACTTCAATTTCCACCAGCTAAGAACTCCAGCTGCCTCAGTCAGATAACCCAGACTCCTTCAGTGAGCTACTGCTACAGAAGTACTCTGGACACTGGATTGTTTTTAACTGCTCAAAGCCACATTGTTCACTTCCATTTTCCACAGCTTGATCAAACATCTTTAATAATGAATAATGTATTGACAGTAGAACCAACAAATCTCTAGCCCAAAGGGAGGAGGGGTAGTTACAGAGAAAAGCAATGGCAATGGGAATCTTCTCCTTGGCAGAGTTCCCCTGGGAAAGCTGAACAGAAGGCAGCCTTGGAAAATAGTAACAGCTGCTGAAAAAGGACTGGAACTAACCCAGGGTCTGAACTGAAATGCAAACATGGGTGGTAACTGCACTACTACACTCACTTGGCTAATTAAGTGTTTCACAGCTACTGAAAGGGATGGTTAAGCTTCAAACTATCGGCTCAGCCTTGGTTTTTTTCTTTTCCTCTCTCCCCTTTGTCCTATTCCTACAGCAAGGAACCAAGCCTTACGGATAGGTCTGCTGTTCCCTTAAGTGAGGATGGAGGGAGTCTCCAGCCTGCAGCAGGAACAGAACTATGGGAAACAGACTGAACGTGTTCCTGGATTGCAGCTCAGTCTGGTTAAATTGCTACCACTAAACATCTGCTGGGTGAGACCACTTTTATAGGACAGGGAACACAGTTCCCAAGAGGAAACCCATGAAGAACAGGGATTTTTAGCCAACAGAAATTAAGTGGTACCCACTGAAAGCAGCTGCTCACACAGGTGAGAACATGAGAAGCAGCTGTCCCTTAGTGACCCTGTGTTTGACCCAGCCCCACATCCTAAGTGCCTTGTGTCCTTGCTCCAAGAGCTGCAGGGGAACTGCACAAGCTCATCATGCACATCTAACAACTCCAAAAGCATCTGAGTGAATGGACTGCACGAAAACAAACATTGCTGTTTTGGCACACAGTCAATAGCTTTGGCATTTGGAGGTTGTGCCACTCAGAGCCTCAAGTCACTGGGAAAAGAACAGCCTGGAATGGATTTGTTTCTATTTAGCTGCTCTTTTTTAACTCCTGTTTCTGGTAAACAGATCATCATCATCATCACCACTGCAAAAAAAGTTCCAGTATCAGTCTTTTGCAACAGAAGGCTGGAAGGCTGTAACTTCATGCTTTCATTGTGGGGGTTGACTGCCTCAGGGATGCTGAACAGGAATCTGTAGCTGTCTGTGAAATACAGCTGGATCATTCCTCATTCAGCTTGAATACATTGTTCTTTGAGAGGAAATTGAGGAAGTCTAATTCCTCTTAAAGAACAATAATAAAACAACTTAACTTCACACTATTTTCTCTCACCTGTGAATCTCCATGATTTCTTCAGCAATCATCCTCCCTATTTTACCTGCCCCAGCTCTTGTTCCACCTGGAATTCCAGGCACAGTAGGATGGGTCCTTTTGGGGCCACCTGAAATGAGTAGATATCTTAAGGTCAGATAAAAGCTTGCAAACCTTCTCCATAGAGCATTTGTGTTTAGGCTTTGAGCAGCTGCAGGACCTTCTGAACTGGATTTATTTACAGTTCCACCAACTGGCGAGTGCCTTCAAATGTATGAAAAGCTCTGGCTTGCCCTGAGCTTGCTGGGTCTCAGATGTCCCTCAGTGCCAGCAGGGACAGAACAGATCCCAACTCCTTCAGAATCTGACTGCTGTTCTCTTTCAGAATCGAGCATCTGGTGCTACCTCTTGTCCAGAGCTGGTACAGAATGGCCTTGTCAGACCTGCTCTTCTCCGTGCCCAAACAGGCTCTTCTCCAAACACGTTTGTTCTCTGCTTTGTGTGAAGAACTTGTCAGTGCATATTCCATTCAGTATGGGATAAGCCCAGGTACCTGATGACTGCAAATAAAGCCCCTGGCAGGCAACTGCAGGAATTGAGAAGTGGAGGAAAAATGAGGGCTGAACAGTTAGGAGCTGTTACTGTAATGTGATTTCACACTTGCACAGCACTTGGGAGGTTGTCAGGGAGAAGCCTGATATACTCCAAGGCAGAGAAAACACCACACAGAGGGCAGGAAAGGCCTCAGCATTGCTTATCCAGAATGGATAACTGCCTGCTTTTGGAAATGCGTATTTAACAACAGCAACCCTCAGCAGGCGTGGCTCAGACCCAAAACTAAACCTTACTTTCCTTAGGATATTAACACATCTCAGTGCAGAAGTGCAGCAAATTTGTGCAGGCAGGATGAGCTGCTCCCAAGGCACAACAGCCAATGACAACCAGAGCACAGGAATTACCTTCTCCAGCCTGGAGCACGCTGTCCATGCTGTGTGGGGACGCTGCCAGCTGGGGAAAGGCCGCGTCCCCGCTGTCCAGGACTGTGGTGCTGTGGAGGTCAAGGATTAGAAGAATCAGTGAGAGAAAACCTTATCAGTGATTAAAAGCCAAGTCATGCAGCCAGACTTTCAGTATGGAATGCTTCAGGGTTTCAGTAGTCTGTGAGTCAGCGTCACCTCTGTGACTGACACCAGGGCTGGATAAACAACAGAAATGAACCACCCTGCTCCACCTCAGTGTGCAATGCAGGACCCCAACAGCTTCTCTCATTGGAGAACTCCTCTACAGCAATTATTCTGCTGAGAAGTCACCTCAAGGAAAAGAGGGGAAGAAATACCTGCCAAAGCAGAGAAATGCATGTCCTGTAAGACCCTACAAAGACCGAATCCCACGTTTTCCCAAAGAAAGAAAATAACTCTATTTTCTGCAGGCTTTAACAACCAGAAATGAAATTACTGCAATTGTTAAATTAAACCCCCTCTCCCCAGGGCGTTATCTGGAGAAGACACCCATTGTCATACAGAAGGTGTGCACATATTTAGGTCAAATCTCACGTGAGAAAAGGACAAAACAATGGGCATTTCCAGGCACCTGCTGAGAGAAAAGCACTTACGAAACAACTGTGTTTGTGGAGACAATGTATTCTACTTCTTTGGTCCAAGGGTTCATGAAACTGAACCAGCGACTCCGCAACGTAATAAAAGAGCCATCTTTTATTTTAAACTTGTAGCAGTTAGTTGTAATTTTTTCTCTCGTCTGCAAAACTGAAGACAGGCAGAAAGCAAGTGATGTGTGTCATACAGGCACCACAACAACATAAATAGAGCTCTTGTCAGGGAAAACCCAGTTAATTCCTCCCCTCACCCCTCAAGAAAAATGCTGTTCCTCCCTCATTCCCCTCACCCATCCTGAACCTCAAATATTCCCTACAAATCCATGCAAGTCTAAGATAATCACAGTGTTTGGCACATACAGCACAATGCTCTCGACTAAAGCATTTGCAAACACCAATACCCAAAGCTTTTCAAGTCTGTTTGGTTTCCTTAATACACAACGACTGTTCCCAATATTTTGAACAAAATTTCTTTCCTGAATTATTAATAATCGTACCTTGTCTGTGACATTCTGCAAGATGTGCTATATCATCTTGATGAAAATATTCATAACACGAAGTACCTAGAAGTTCCTGGGGTAAGTATGCCAGGATGGCTGTTGCCCTGGGGAAGGGAGGGAGAGGAAGAAAATAAAGAGAAAGAAAAAAGAAATAAAGTCTTTTCAAGTTGAAGTGTTAGTCAGAGATTCCTAAATCTCACACCGAGGCTGGGTAAGGCTCAAGCAATGCGGAAAGGAATTTTCGGCTTAGAAGGTAAAAAAAATTCCTAAAGAACACTATTTTTAATTCTCAGGTAATTAAAAAAGTACCCAGAGCCCTCAGGTATTACATTTGACCTACCACCACCAGAGGGAATGTAAGACTTTCTAAACAGCTTTGAAGATACGCTGTAATTTTGGGAATTTAAGCCTGAAAAAAGCAGCCCTGTAGGAGCCACAAGGTAACACGAAGCTTTCTGCATAAAATGCCACTGCAAAACAGACATCAAAGGTTTAGAGAACTCAAGAGCGGGACAAAACAACACCATACCAAACTCAACTTGGATTCTGTACGTTTCTTAGAAGAAAATTACTGAGGGAGAAGTGACAGTTCCTTGAAGAAACTGGAGTGTCACAATTCCAAACTATTCCAATGCAAATTAAACATGAAGGGCAATAAGGAACAAACCTAGGTGGATCAACGCCTCTTCTGCCATCTCAAAAAAGCCCAAATTAAATACTATAAAATTTAGAAATTAGTACATATTAATGATTACGAATAAGAACAAAAGGAAAAAAGCTGAAGCACAAAATCCATAGTATTTCAATGTGGGGCATTTTCGTATGTTCCCAAACACACCAAGAGAATTCAGCACCAATCAGGTGCTTTACACCTCAAGTGCTCCTTGACAGGGAGATCAAAGACCTCAGTCCTGGTGAAGGAAACAAGAATTCAAACTGACTTTTGTCTGGTGAGCCTTATCCCAGGACACTCAAACTCCAAGATAACTCATCAAAGCAATCTCTAAGAGAAGCACAAAGCAGCAAAACAAAGTTTTTCTTTAAAATGGAAGGGCTGGGAACGAAGTCAACTTTATTCCAGTATTTTTCCAAGAACTTTGGCAACCAAGCCTTTTAGCAGCACTGCTGTGGTGGGACACCTGACACGGACGGGGAACAACCAGCATGAGCATCAACAGGTGATTTGTCAACCCTTTTTCTTTTCACAGCAGGAGGAACAGGTGCTGTGGAAAGGAGAATCTGCACCAAATGAAAGACGTCAATAGACTCGGTGAATTCAATATCTGACCCTGTTCTATTACGCAAGGAAGGAAATTGTTTGTGTCCTTCTGGAATTTCATCCTGTATTTACTTTTTTCCTCAGCTCGCTTCTCCGACTTAACAAGGCAGCTCTGAATTCTGAAGCTGTATCTGATGTCATCTGCATAGATAATAAACTTAATTTTACTCTCAAATTCACTATGCAGACCAATTAGAAGTACTGAATAAATAAGAGGAGAGATGATTCTCTTTAAAACTCTGTTCAGTGTAGCTGCCGTGTCAACAGTGAATTGTTAAGCAGATCCCTGGCTGTGGCAGCCCAGCTAATTGGTACCTAACCCACAGCAGTGCTTCTCCAGGAACCATGCAATCCATAAGGACAAAAAGGGTCACAGGGAGTTTATGAAGTGTCTCTTCCCTGAGTTCCTTGGACAAATGCTAAAGGAACAGTGCAAGTCTATATGAACAAAAAACAACCTGACTTGGAAATAAATTGTTTCCAACTTTTACAGGTGCCTAAATATTCTCCAGTAGAAGCAAGGATCATTGGATATCAACTTCAGCCCTACAGATGAGGCTTTCTTCTAAATAAATTCCCCTTCAAAGAGCCCTTTGAAGTAGCATACACATCCCAAGGACTGTAAACAACAGCTGGAAAACAATTAAATAAAAGCATATGTACTTAAATCCAGTGGGTCAACATTTTCTGAGTCTCACTATTTTAGAAATGCCTCAAAACTGCACATCAGGGGAATATGTCTGATCTTTTGAAAATAAAAACTTGTCTATAAACAAGACAGAATGGCATTTTCTGAAAGCAAGAAGTGCTCCCGCAGCTCCCAGAGTGAGCACCAGCTTCGAGCACTCAAGAGTTGGTATTTACAAAAGCTTTCTATCAAATTAAAACCAAAAACACCCAGACAACCTAACCAAAACCCACAACCGAACCACCCCAAACCAGAGAGGTAACATAAAAAAAAAATATTCTCCTTACTGCACTTCCTCCCATGACTATCCTCTACTTCTCTCAAATGGCACTAAAGATCAGCTGAGTTTCCCCTGAAAGCAATTCCAGCAGGCAGATTCTGTCAGAGTTTGGAGTCTGGGCTTTTCTATGTTTCAAGCAGCTGAGCCAAAGCCACAGGGAAGCTGGAATAGCCTCACCAGGGCAGTCTCAATCCCTCTTGACAAGGAAGGGAACCAAGCAACCCCTCTCCAACCAACCCAGCATAACCTCTCCATTAGCATCCTTCAAACTCCTACTATTCCCTGATGATTCCAGCAATTTTCAAGGAAGATTCAGGTCATATGTGCCTGCTACCTGAGAAGATTCAAGCCATTTCTTTTGGAAAAGGAAAGAACTAGCCTTTTAGATAATAAATTGATGTTTGAAAGCAGATGCCACACTGGCACAAGTTCTCAAACTGTTTCCAAGAGATAACCTTACGAAAAGCTTTCCTTCTTACAAACACAAAAGATCACATAGAGAAGCATTAATCCAGCAGAATGTGTCCCAGGAAACAGTTATATAAGTGTACATGCTAGCAAAGCCTAACCCAGCCTCTGCAGCCACTTCATTTGTGGTGCTTGCAAAAGGGTTCAAATAACACAGGCAGCAATTAGGGTCCAGTTTCAAAACATTTTCTTCTGAAGATTACACATATACATAACCCCCTTAATGAACAGGCAGAAATGATCCTGGCGTTATTCTGCCATATTTTTGGAAGTTTGGGGGATTTTTAAAAAAATTTAGTAAGTCATACTGAAAAAAATGCATAGCAATAGCTTTGAGTTCTACCTCAAAACCCAACCCAGCTTGCAGTTAAAAGCTAAACAGGACAGTAATTTATTTTCCCAGTGGTATTTACACTGCTGCAAGGAAAGCTGTCCATGGGGCAGTGCTGGACAGAGGAAGTTGCTGGAGGAATTCTCACCTCTGATCTACAAAGACGAATTTCCCATCTATGGCGTGCCGGGACACGTATTCCGTGGGCTTCACCCGGATCTCGCCGTTCACCGGCTGTGGGACCACGTGGGGATGGAGCCTTCCAATGGCAACAAGGCAGCTTAAATTACAACCCTCGTTATCTGGCTCGTTATCTTCATCCAGGCCCATCTTTGTTGGAGGCCAGCTTTTTAAATAGCCTGTGCTATGAATAGTGCAAAAGCTTTTGCGGTCTGCTGTAAAAAGAAAACAAAAAAAACCCAAAAAACAAACCAACAAAACCCAAGAAAGCAGTTAGGTCATGGATGCAGCTTTGGAGAACTTCAACTCAGTTCTGCTAATAAAGCACCTCCTCTCTCACGCAGGAAATTTGGGATACTCTTCACTAAGGAGGAGCTGGGGGTATTTAGCTTGGAGAAAAGGAGGCTCAAGGGTGACCTTATCACTCTCTAGAACCGCCTGAAAGGAGGCTGGAGCCAGGTGGGGATCGGCCTCTTCTCCCAGGAGACCAGTGACAGGACAAGAGGACACAGCCTGGAGCTGTGCCGGGGGGTTCAGGTTGGACATCAGGAGGAATTTCCGCACTGAAAAGATTGTCAGGCATTGGAGGCAGCTGCCCAGGGAAGTGGTGAAGTCCCTGTCCCTGGAGGTGTTCAAGAAGTGACACAGCACTCAGTGCCAGGGCCTGGCTGACAAGGTGATGTTTGGTCCAGGGCTGGGACTCAAGGATCTCGGAAATCTTATCCAACC
The DNA here is from genome assembly GCA_013397725.1 of Rhagologus leucostigma. Taxonomy (NCBI): domain Eukaryota; kingdom Metazoa; phylum Chordata; class Aves; order Passeriformes; genus Rhagologus; species Rhagologus leucostigma. The sequence continues at coordinate 1,216,940 of VZTD01003963.1, forward strand.
TTAACAACTCTGTGATTCTAAGGGATTTTTCAGCACTGCTGCTGTAATGCAGCTAATCTGAGATAATCCAATAAACAATTTATCTTGGCAAAACCACTGTTTATGCTGAAACATCACATAGCTCAGACCAAGGTTGCTTTCGGTAATTTTGAGCAGAAATTGCATCACATTTTATTATTTCAGCAAAGGAGGCAAATAATCCAAAAGAATGAATAAAGAAATCAGTAGATTAATAAATAAGATGCCTCTTTCAACTTAACCTGAGGCTCCTACAAAACCCAAGAACATGTTTGGCAGAATATACACTATTTGGGGTGTTCAGGGGACAGCTGTACACAGGGTTGATGAAGATTTGCAATGGCCAGTAAAAGTCAGTATCCAAAAGGAGAATTCCTATTTCCACAGCACTGAGCAGGCCTGAAAACTCCAAGGAAGATGACTTTCACAGGGAGGTAGAGTAAAAGGCTTATGCCAAGCTATACAAACTTAGCAATGAGCACAAAAGCAGGATCCAAGGCTGAAGCTGTGTCTGAACCTCACAGGGAGTTGAGGCAGCTGCCACAGCCCGAGAATACACCAAAATGGCCTCTTGCTGTCTGTCTTTTCACTTTAACTAACACCAAATGTATTATTCACAGTACTCAAAGAAGAAACCTTCACATTTGGGCTAAATATATATTCCAACATGCCTAGACTATTACCCTGCAGAGGAAAAAATATTATCAACACTGTTAATGCTATGACCAAATATTCCAGGTGTAGAAATGCCTTGTTTCCAGTACTCAGAATGTACCAAACCCACAGATGAACTTAGAATACACTCAATTTTTGAGGTGGATACCCATCCAAACATCACTGGTCAAACAGGAGCAGAGAACAAGGAACAGCTCCCCTTTACTGGAGACACTGGCCAGGTGGTCAAGACTGAATGTGATCTGACCAGTGTCTGAAGATGATGCAATAACCATCCTAGAACAGCTGGCACAAACTGCCTGAAAAAGCTTCAAGAAAGCAGAGTGGAGAAAAGGCTTTAAATACTAATACAGGTGTGTAACAGATACTCAAGGGGGGTGAGGGGAAGTTTGAAGAAGTAACAGACCTAGACATAGCTCAGAATCTTAAGAAACATTGATAAAAGTAAAAAATTTAACCACTGCAAATGAGCGATTGTATGAAAAAAATCCTGACAGCCTTGGTAATAAAAGCATAATGGTTACCTTTCTTCTTTGAGCAGGTAGAAGGGAAATCCTTGTCTTCTACTTTGACGGAGGGTCTGTTGCACTTCATCCTGCAGAAGAAGGAGCGCCGCGCTCCGGAGCAGAGCCGCGAGGGCCCGGGCGTTATGTCCGTCTTGACCGGGAGTCCGGCTGCGAGGGAGGGAGAGTCTTTGTCAGGTGCAGAGTGAACCACACACGTGGCTACCCCATTAACCCTACCCTATGATGCTTCAGCCTCGCTGGGCCTTGCACAGAAGTCCTGCTTTTGAGGTTTTTATGTACGGGACTGTGCGGCACCCAGCTGACCATACCAACACTGCAACTTCTGACTCCACTTTCTGCTGTGAAAACACTGAGGCGAGCTCAAGAACACAGGGTTCTGAGGGCAAAGATTAGCAAGAGACTGGACAAATCCACACAAGTCCTGCAATAAACACTGTCATTTCTCTGATTAAAAATAGAGAGATTTCTTCTCCATAGCCAGAGCAGAATTTCACACACAGTCACTCAGGAGGCTCCAGACCCTTCAGACTGGCACTTTTCTATCACAGCACCCACTCAGAAAACACGTGTGCATATAGAGCAGAAGAACCCCAATGACACTTCAGGCACAGAAGGAGGAAAAAAGGTAGCAGGGAGCTACACAGGGACTGCAAATCCCCAAGACCTCCAGTTACGCCTAAGAAGTCTCCCTTGCCTTGCAGAAATAAGTGCACATGGACATGCCCTAACAATAAATCCTGACCTTTCTCGTATTCTCACAGGAGATTCTTTTCTGTGGGAAAAACAACCAAAACACATCACTCTGAGCCAAGAGCAGAGTGCTGGTACCACCAGGGCTCCGGGAAGACATGGAATGCTTCCGTGGCAGGCATCAGGAGCACAGGTATCAGCAAGGCCAGTGCTCCAAAGGCTGATGGAGGATTTAAATCACACAGCAACTTTTCTCCAGCCTGCCATCCACTCCAACCATTTCTGCATGGGGATATGCAAAATCAAACAGCTGCCAACACGAACAAAAACTTCTCGGGCCTTGTGGGCTTTTAACATAAGGAGGAAGACAGCAATTCCAGCATTTTAGGGGAAGTGTGCCTCCCTTACAATTCCACTGGAGTGAGGTGATCTCCAGGAGGTCAGGCTGCCCTGCACCACATGCCCTCCAAACTGCTGCACCGTGGTGAGAGTACAAGCTGTGCTGAGTTACTCATGCCAACACAGAAATAAATACGTGCATACATCCTCGTACTCTTCACCAGTATGAGTTCTTGAAATTCTACCAATCCGTCTATCATAGCAGATGGGAAGACTGTAATTCATAGTATTTATTTTTGCCCTAACTTTGTCAGAGGCATACAAAAAAAACCAGGAGGCAGCACTGGATATTCATGCTTGACAACCGATGAAACCAGGAGCCAGAAAAAACTTCAGCTGATTCTGCTGAAGCCTCCAGGCTCCCTGCCCTCGAATGATCTCTCTCAACTTCAGTTTCTGAAGTTGAGCTGCTGGCTTCTGTGAGCTGAGATCCAGGAGATTTCTGCTCCTGACAAGCATGGGACTTAATGACCTGGAAATCTGCAGTTTTAAGATAGCACCTTCCACTTAAGCAATGCAGACTCCTGTTATGAGAGGGAATTAAACACCCACTCACCTCAAGAACAGCAGAGATACAGAACTACTTTAAAATACCACAGTGGAACAGAGCTAAGAGACATAGCAGCAAATGATTCCAAGGTTAAAAACCTTCTAAGAGAAAAGCTGGGTCATTGATGGAAGTGGCAGAAAGCAATAAATAACTAGACAAATAAAATAAATCCTTTATCTTGGCTGGCAGCTAAGGAGCACCAAGATAATACAGAGTGTATTCCGACCATTTAGAATGATGGATTAGAACAAATGCTTCACGTGCTCTAATGGAAGAAGTTAAAGCTTTGATGCCTGGAAAAGAGAGGAAACCTCACAGGTGAAGCCAGTTCCAGTAATGCATCTGTGCCACAGTGCACGCCAAACCCAACAGCTTCCAGGTACCTGTTTCACTTTTTTTTTCTTTTTTTGTTTCTTTCTGTCTTTAAGCTAAAACTTCCTTGGCATGGGACAATCCAGACAGCATCCCCTCTCATCCCCACTTCTGACATGAGGCAAAGCCCCAGCAGCAGTGACTCTGGCTAGGTGACACTTTTCCCAAAGGTGGTAACACTCACTTTTTGCATCTATGAGTCTTTCTCGTGGCGCGGTGTCAGAAGAAGAGAGCTGCTCCTTCACTTTGGCAATGTCTTTAGGATGGAGATAATCAAATAAACTTTGACCAATCAAATCATTCTGTAGAGATTGAACATTCAGTCAAAAAGTAAAATAATGGGTCAGTATGTTTTCTGCATTTTAGCATCCAGTATGAACAATCCTTTTACATATAGGTCTAACCAAGGAATATCAAACATCCAGATCCAGCCTCATTGCAGGGGGCTTGGACTGGATGACCTTTAAAGGGTCCCTTCCAAACAAACTATTCTGATTCTATGATTTGATGGAAGGTTTTCTCTGTGTATTGAAGTTATGACTACATTACACAGTAATTCCTGTCATCATTTTCAGTAAGTTTTGCATAACTGGCACGCTCAATTCCCCACCACCAAATATTCTGGTTTCTCCTCAGTCTTACTACTTCTACCACACATTTGAATGAAAAAAAAATCATAACTGCAAATGTTCTCTTTCACTATTTACATATGAATAGGTATTTAGTATACACCTAACTAAAGGCTGGCTGAGGAAAACTTTTGAAGCTAACACAAGTTTTAAATTTGATGAGGAGTGCAGATGACAGAAAGAATGAAGATTATTTACACAATGTATGGTCCAAGTTAAGCCTTATGTTGAGCATGTATTAAAAACCTGGCTTTGGTATAACTGCTTTCCAGTTTCCATCAGTAAGCATGCAAGCAAAACCAGAACAGACAGAAAGAAAACTAAGTTGAAAAATCCATGTGAAGCTACTGGAAGAACCCCAGACTGATGTTTCAGTATTTGCTTACACTCCCAATTAGGTAATGCTTTTGCAAGCCTGAGGGTAAATCCTTGAGCAGAATGCATCGATCAGTGAATTAAATTTAGTTCCTTTTCACCTCCTTGCTTTGAATGGAAACCAGAAACAATCTCTAATGACACGGCAGAGAAGAGCTCTCTCTCTCTTAGCAACACCTCTCAGCTTTCAAGACAGGCTGTTCTCATACCTATCCCCCCAGATAACGGCATAGCCATCAAAAAGCTTTCAAATCTTTTAAGACCTAACATACTTAAAATGGAAAAGAATACCTGACTGTAGTTGAGGATCTTGAAGACAGATTCTGAAACAAACAGTATCTTTCCTCTGTCACAGCCCACAACAAAAAGGAATCCATCTGCTGCCTAATTTGGAGGGGGGGGGGGAAAGTCAAATTCTAAGTTATACATCCTCATTGAATCATTATAACCTTTAAAAACACTTTGTGTACAGTAGAATTTCTACACTAGGAGAGATGTCTTAACATTTAGAGATAACTGAGTCAACAGGCAAAATGTGAAATTACAATAAAGGGGTTTTTTTGCATCTGCAAACATTGTTGGCATCATTCTGGGCATTGTGCCCAGAATGTAAAATAACTTTTATCAGAAGAAAGAACCCATGTCTTGTCCAATAATATTATGATTATGTTTAATAATGCCTTCAAATTAAAATGTTATTTTAACTGTATTTAAAAAAGCTCCTCTTTTAGAAACCAAACATAACCTGGATATTTATTTCTGTGCCTGGAGGCAACTATTTCCTATTTCCAAAGTACAGTCTTTCAGTCACACATAAGCATGCAGGAATAGGCCCCAATAATGTATCTTCAGAGTCACAATGCTGCAGAAATTAAATTCCGCATATGCTGCGTCTGGACACTGCAGTGCTTCAACAATTACACAAGCCACTGAAGAACCTAGCTACTGACTAATGAGATAAACTCTCCACACTATAAAAGCAGTATAACAGCAGGCAGCCAAACATACTAAGTCATGTTACATCAGTGACCTCAAAAAAAAAGGTGTTCATTCTATCACTGCAAACTGAAAATCACGGCAAGGTAACCCAGGGCAGCAAGTCTGCAATAAAACAATTCATGTGATTTTGGTTTGTTCACGTAGTAACCGAAGATTCTGATGGTTACCACCTAAATATGGGTTTCCTCAGATTCCTCTCTTCAATCTTTCTGCTTGAATTAAGAATGCTAGTCATCACTAAACTCACGGACTCTATGAAGCAGTCTGCAGATTTCTTAATTATCCTCCATAATCAAAACATTTTTAAGCTGAGATACAAGGCAGAAAAATACTGGTGTGCTTTGGGAGAGTTATAGTCACAGATATTAATATCTCTTAATTAAAAGTTGGAACATACCCTGAGAATAAGATGTTTTAGTTCATCATCTGATAGAAAAGCAGGCTTGTAGTTTGCTTCTGTATATGGGTTTGTAGCACCTAAAGAAAACAAACAAACAAACAATTCCCATATCACCAACATTACACACTTAAATGAGCAATTTTCCTTCGGCTCCTTCTTAGACTGTCATTGAGGGTGTTCTTTAAAATGAAAGTTTCTTTTTTGGTTTTGTTTTACTGTCAACATGAGCTCTGTTGGAACTAACTTAAAAAAGGATGAAGCTTTTTTCTAAGACACAAGTACTGCATTAGGTAGAAATTCAAATTAAATGCCTCTGAGATATAAAAGTATTCCTTGATGTATTTTGGAACCCAAAGGCTGTCCTTGATTTATGGTCTAGTCTCAGAATTAGAAATTATAAAAATAAGAAGTTAAAAAATAAAAACATTCAAACTATATCTTCTCCTTAAAATTCATGACAAGCTCCTGTAAACAAATCATCACTCAGGAATTTACAAATCAGTTCTCTCATTCCAAGCCAAAGATAAAACCCAGCATTACAATGACATCATCTGACAATGCCAAAACCCCAAAACTGGCAACAAATGAGGCACCTATTTATTAAGGAGTAATTCTTCTCATTCTATTCCCTTCATAAAGGCAGAAGAGAGTCAAATTAGTAACCACTGAAGTGTTATGAAATATTAACCTCATCAAATGACAGTGGCAGGGAAGTTAAGCCTTTCAAAACCACGAGGTTAAATATGACTGAAGACACCAGCTCTCCTAGAAATAAGAACAATCACCAGCATCTTTTTTACAATTAGCTGCATCCCTTTTTTTTCTCAGAAGTGCACTTCTTGAAGGCTTAAGCTTTTAGCATCAGCACCACTGGCACCCAAGCACTGAATCACTCTCATATGAAGCTTTAGAAACACACAGCAATTTTTAACAACCTCAGCTCTTCCAAACCTCTGTGTTTCCCTTCAAGTGCTTCCAACAGAAACTGGTCAAAAAGACCAAAACTGAGTTTTCAAAGTACTCTCCATTCTTTCACACGGAGCTAAAGGTACAAACACAAAACCTTAGGAGTCCTGTAGGAATATTATACTTAAAATCTAACCTTTCTATCCAACAACTTGGGACATTGCCTGCTTAGAGCACTGCTCAGTACTGCACCAGAATCAACTGTGCACTGCCCTTAAGCCCCACTATTCCCTCTCCCCACCTGCCCCAGCTGCCTTGGTGCTGTGGAATCTGGCAGTACTGATCAATAGGTCAGATGATGCAAAAATTATCATCTTCTCACCCCCAAGTTCCCCCAGTGAGATCAGGGTATTTACTGGACCATGAACGAGTAAGCTGTGAATGAACACTGAGCATCAGATGCTAAGAAAAGGGGAGGAGTCCTCTCAAAATGAATTAACTTACTCCTTTTTGCCAAAAAAGGGAGAAAAAAAGCGTGGCCTTGGGGAAATGCCACTTGGAATGGCTCTGCAGCCCCACACAACTCACCACGAAGTGTTTTCATGTGCTGGACAGCCATCCTGAGCACGGTGAGCTTGTCCAGCTTGCGGGACATGGCGTTGCATGTCGGCACCAGCGAGGCCAGCTCGTCTATGAAGCTGTTCATCTTATCCCTCCTCCTCTTCTCGATCTGACTGTGAGCCTCCCTGCACACAAGGACAAACACACAGCAGGAGAGCATGAAGCACATGAAACAATGCCCAAAAGCAACCTCCTCAGGATAATCAGGCTACCCTCTTGTCCTCGTGAAAAGGACAGCAGACATTCTTCAGACATTTGATACTAATTATCTGGGTAAAGAACAGTTCTAAGCAACAGGAAAGCAGCACAAGGTTCTAGTTCAGCAGAAAACCCCACCCAGTGTTGGCCATACAGCACAGGTTTGTGTCTTCCCATATGAAGATTCACTGTTAACACTTTCACAACCCACTCCTGAGTTTGAAAGAAGAAAGATGAAGAATGTAACATTACCAGAAACACATATGGCTTCAATTTCAACGTCAATGAAGTGACTAAAACCAAGTTACCCACCAAATTAGTGTTCTCACAAAACTCTATGCAAACAACGAAAAATGTGAACAGTGCAAAGACATGGAAAAATAAGGAAAGATCAAAGCTGGAAAAAGATATTTTCAGAACAAATGCACACAAATAATTAATACATAGCAAAAAGCAAGAGATAATTCTTTCAAATATATTTGTTTCGAGCATTACCTTGCATTTTTTATCCTGCCTTGTTGGTCTGCATACTCCAATCTGTTGAGAAATGACATCACAAAGTTAAGTGTTGAAAGCACTCAACCCAATTCTTTTACTGTATCTCACATCCTAGTGATCCTCATTAAGATCAGTTTTTTTAGAATTTGAATGTTTATTTAACCTTTCTACAGAAAAGATCAATATTTCTAATACTGCGCCTCCGTGGGGTTTTTTAGCTTGTCTGTTTCATGTTGTTTAAACAATCTTATGCCTTCATCCCAGGAAAGCAATAATTTGGGACCACAGTGGCACTGAGAACAGGCATCCACAGTCAGGATCCTGTGTCAGAACTGTGGAACTGAGATTTCAGCGACTGTATCAACAGTACCTTCCATGTTGGTCATCTTTATCTGTATCCATACCTTCCCTGCAGAAACAGAACAAAGCAACACATCACAAATTCAGCAGGACTGGCCGAACTGTTATCCAACTACCATAAAGTCAGAATGAAGTATTCCTGCCATCTCTAAATCATAAATACAAAAATAGGAGCATAAAAACAACAACCTGGAAGGACTAAGGAAGCTGTGTGGTTTTTGTAACATTAAAACATTTTCTTAAATTAGTTGTGTCTCCTTCAGAACTCACTAAATGGCACAGTTTGATGTGTTTGACAGTAAAACATGCTGCAGTTCAAAGATATCATCTGTTACAAAAATGTTTTTCAGTTAACTGGGGGGGGAACCCAACTTTGTGCAGATGCCTGTATGTTCTATAGCTCAGTTTGCCTTATGGTGGTTGGTTTTGGGGTAGAAGATGGTAATAACCTAAACTAACACACCACTGGAAACGGCCAAATGCATGGAGAGAATAAAAGTCTGTATGAAACTAACCAGGCACATTGAAAATTAGTACAACTTTCAGTGGAGATACATGGTTAGCTTTTGTTTCAGCACGAAGAAAAGAAGTAAGCAGGGAGGCATGAAGAATAGAAATAATCCCCCTTATTGCACTTAATATTGTAGCCATATGTGCACAACTAAGCCGGAGAGGAGAACAAAAGTTTTCATAGCTGTACTTGCTAAAAAGAGCTAAATGCCTATGACTACACATCTTTTTTTTAGACAAAATAATTAGGAAGACAATGTTTTGATTTATGTAAATCTGTACAACTGTGCTAAATGGACATTCCTAAGCCTGATCATTCTGGTTCAATTTCTACCTGTATATTTTAAGTATATGGAATCAAAAGGCAGGGAAAAAACACTGGGCATCTTTTTCAAGTGAAACCAATTACTAAAATATTTATACTTACTCAAAAGGAAAGCCATCGAGTCTGAAAAGAAAGAAAAATAAAGTACACCATATATAGAAAATAAGAATAATGTCTTACATTTTCTGCTGAAATTCTCAAGCTAATTCATACTCTATTTGAAATGAAAAGCACAATAAAAACAGGACAATAGCAGTGAGCGTTTTCTAAAGAAACAAGCTTGTTCAAATTAATCTACTTTCTGAAAAAATAATTCTGCTTTTTAAGAAAAGAGAACATAGTTCATTACACTTAACTTGAAAAACTAATAAAACAACTAACCTAAACAATGTTATGCAAATCATATTGTTTCATCTTCAGAAAGGAAAGATCTGTGCTTTATGCGTGTTGTCCTTGTGGTTAGATAAATGGGATTTCAGAGGACTCTAAGGCCAGAAATAAAAAATAAAAATAAAGTATCCCAAGTTTCTCAGTTTTTGATTCTTGCCCAGCAGGACAGATGTGCATTTCGCTTTAGTCTAAAGTCCCAGGCTGAACTTTATACAGACTTTATCATATCATAAGGAAATTAAACAGAATTTCTACATGCAAACTAATTGCTGGCATCACTTCAAGACTGTAAAGTGACCTGAAATACCACTGAGCTTTACCATGATAAGAGGTTATGTTTTATAAAAGCCTTATGAAAAAGTCTTCTCATGTCAGCCATTAACATACTAGTTATTCCTGTTCAACACTGGACACAAGCCTTCTTAAAAATAAACATGATAGTCTTCCAGGTATTTTTCATTGCACTCTTAGATCAATTATCTTTGTGATCAGTTTTAAAATAATAATAATAGTAATAAAAAATGTTTTCTTCATCTCCGAATCTGCACATCTGAGTTACTGTCTTAGCCACTGACTCCTGATGCTCACAATTAAACAGCACTTGTGACAGCACCTTTAGGTCTGGGATGTTTGTTGCTAAACACCCCCAGAGAGCAAAGTCTAAAAGAGGTACAAGGTAAGTTACTAATGCATCTGGGTAGTTTGTTCTCTCATCACAATATTTCAATTGAAAACACTACTATCAAGAAAAGAAATTTACTGTTCATAGTCCTGTGCATCAAGTCTTGGATTACAGCATTTGACCAGCCCTTGCTGAAGTGACAGCAATAGGCTGGGCAGGAATTTTCCTGGAGGAGTTGCAGGAGAAAGAACTAAAAAGCTCTTCTGGAGAGCTGAAAGTGCAGCTGATGACTCCTCTTGCTTGTACTCAAGAGGTAAACAAAGAACCCCCCTAAAACACTAGTTCTGCCTCCCTTATTCCCTGGCTTCACTGGTATGTGAAGCACCAAACTGGACACTTGGATCATTTATGTAATAAAATCATTAACAGGCAGCACAAGTTGGAACAGCAGCATTTCTGACTGTTTTCCCATACATACATATATAAGGAGGGATCAAGGCAGTCTACCTTAAGTTCTACTTTCAAAGAGGAACATTTACTAGCCACCATTGACTTTGCAACACAACATGAACTGTGGTATGACTACAGCTGTTGTAAACTTATTTCACTAAGGATTCAAGGAAACAATGTTTTCACATATTTTAAAAAAATACACAGAACCTAAAGGGCAGAATTATAACTTACAAGAACAAGCTGTCTTTTGGAAAAGAGGACTTGAGTAATGCTTCCTACCCAGAGGAATAAAGATGGAGAAATCCTTTCTAGAGAAGAGGAAGTTGGTAAGATTGAGGCTGTTCACTCAATTTTGTAGTAGTCAATTCAACTAGAGGGACACATGTGCTTTTAAGGGAGACTAAAGGCAGTTCAGAGAAGTATTTAAAGTTTTGTGCCTAAGTTCTCCTAAAAAGAATCTAATTCTTAATTGTCATGCTCAGCATGGATTAAAAATTCTCCCTCTCCTCGTAAAAAGAGCTGCCAACAATACCAAGGCCCCCAGCAATAAAATCTGTGCTAAGTTACATAAAAATGGACTCTGTGGCTGGATGAATAACGGATGTGGCCTCTCACAAGTCCCCCTGCAGCCACACTTTGTAAAGTTACAATGCAGAGGAGGCTTGCACAGGGACTTGCAGTAAGTAGGTTGCTCTTGGTGATGCTCTTGGTGTGCGCAGGGATGGAGACATTACAGGTCTGGGAGTCTGGCAAACTCTGCTGTGCCCTCCACTGTTCTAAAGCAGAGTTGGTGGGATTTCTTTCTACAGTTGAGAACCAAGACAAGATTAAACCAGTTGATTTAAAGAGAGGCAGCTCTAATACCTCAAACCAGAGACTATTCAGATTCATATTCAAATAAGAGCCCAAAATAGCTTCATCAGGCAAAGGTTGGCAGCACAGTGATAGGAAGTGACTAAATAGGCAAAAAATAGGTGAAGAACAGGAACTATTCCTAGTTTTGCTTCCACTTTTCAATAAATGTATTATCTTCCCCCTCTGTTAGTCAGGCATTGTATTTCCTATGTAAATGGTCAATATAATCAACCTCCACACTGTACATTTCATCAGTCCTAATTCCACTCCCCCACCAGCCACAAGTTTTTCTCCTCAGCCTTACCCCACATGATAACCCTCACTTCTAGCTGCACTGAGATGACAGCTTTATTTTTATTTTTATTATTAAATAATGAACTTGCCTCTTAGTGCATAGTAGCTTTCTTCTTTATTAAAACTTTCAAAGCAGGTTGTAAAGAACAGGTTATTTAAAAATTGCTATAAATATTTCAATAGTCTTCCCCACTGTATTGTTGTGTTACCACCTCCTTTTAGCAGTGCTAAATCAAGAGAAATCCAACTTACTGATAATCGGTTGAGCTCCCCTTTCTTTTCCTATTACAGTCCATTCCTGAAGTGCTAAGGGAACTGGAGATCAAGTCAGCAGGGTCTGGTGACATAAAGTCACTAATTGTAGAAGATATGTCCATCCTTTGGTCTGCCATTGGACTGTCTAACATCAGGGAAGAAATAAAAAACAACCCACCAACCAAAAAACCACTGCATTAATATAAGCAGACACTTACATATTTTTAACCAAAAAAGTTATCTCAAACATAGCATTCTTAAAAAACTGCAACAATCAGTTTCTATTATTGCCTCTTGATGTAAAAATAACAGGTAATTTCTCTTTTTCCAGTTACTGCTGTATTGAGTATTGAACACAAACCATGACCATTCTCAAAACACATTATGTAACACAATTGTTTTCAGAGATTTGTCAGCGTGATCTTGAACTGAACCAGGTTTATTCTTACGTTACCTGGTCAGCCAATTGCTTCTACTTAAGACAATTATTTCTGACAGGGAACACTCATTTTAGTGTGTCTCTGCATTGGAAGATCACATCAGAAGAGTTCACAAACTTTAAAAGTTCTGATTCCACTGAATTTCATGGAATAGAATTAAGATGATTTCCACAGAAATAAATACCTCCAAAACAGCAGACTCCAGAAATAAAAAACTAATAACTCAATGATGGTCTAAGAAGGTTAAAGGTACAAATGAATCTAACTGGCTTTTTCAGCCAAAACATACACTTTTTAATCCTCTAGACTGCCAATAATTATATTGTTGGAAGAAACCCTGTGAAAAGTTCACTGTTAAATAACATCAGCTGTGAAAGAGAGGAGGTTTTACCTGAAGGCCTGACTTGAAAGCCTAAATCCACTTGGGCAAAGATGATGATGCTCAGCCCAAAGCAGCTGATAACCTTAGAACTCTTCCATGCCTCATGTTCTGTTGGTCAAATACTTTCAAAAACCTGAATGGGAAGAAAACCAGCAAGCTTAAAAAACACCTTAAAACCAACTGTTTTAGACACAGTTTTACAAAAGCAATAGATGTTTCCAAAAGCAATAGATGTTTCCAACTCAGGGATCAAATATTCACTTCTTACAAAGTGCAGAAGTTATCCATCCATCAAAAGAGTTAGATGTTGGGATGTGCATCTCCAGCAGACCAAGCTTTGGGCAGAAGCAATCTCTTTGGCACCACTTCCTTTTGGGCCCTTTTCACCATTCTCTGGTCTTTGCATAAAGCCCCTCTGTTCATAATGATCACACGACGACAATCAGGAGCCATTTGCTGTCAGATGCTGCCAGAATGAGTTAAATTGCTGTCACAGTGCAAAGGACAGACTTACCCTTCACTCCTGACTGCCTTACTCTAAGGGTGTCCTAAGTTTGGGCTTGGCTTACTGTTTTGTTTTCCACTGTAACAGCAGTTGGCATCTTTGAAGGACAGGGGGTAAACACGGTTTTATTCTGCAGGCTTTAAGTTTGATATAAAATCCACATCCCATACTACAACTCACACCCTCAAATGTGTCTCCCAACTATACTATAAACACGTGGATGCCCTTCCCTTCCACATCGCTGTCACAAAACAAGTTTTTCAGCAAAACTTACTATGGAAGGCTTAGAAACTGTTCTACATTTTCCTCCTGCAAGAAAACTTCTGAAGTCTATTGGACACACAGTTCTATGGTTGATGCACCTGTCAGCCTCCTGACTGCCTTTCCAACCTGTGACAGCAGAATTTCCCAAGTACACTGAACAAGCAGCGTGACACTCCCAGAAGTTCACAACTCAACCAACCAATACCTTGTCAAATATGATCACATTGTAACCAATTCTGCTGCAGCACATATGTAGACATGTTTTGAGTTATTAGCCGAAGTTATTTGTTACCACTTTCTTCAGCTCTGCCAGAATAGCGAATTCAGAATTTCACAAGCTTAAATTATCTAATTTTCTGGTCCTGTTATGGTAATAAAGTCAGGATTGCAGCTCTGCAGTATAAGGTCAGGCAAGTCATTGCCTTAGTACTACCAACTTCTGAACAGAGGATCAGTGTTGTTCCTGAAGCAGAGCATCCAAACTGTTGCTGAGGGCTCATTGTCCATCTCACCCAACAACTTCTCTGTGGTCCTTTTCCAAATAACCCGACCCCTTTTCCATTTTTAAGGACATGTGGACATACTGGTACAGGCACGTTAAGAGGCCAGCTGACACCAAAACTGACCAAAGCTAAACCAGTACAAATTTAAGTCAAATTATGAAACGCCATTGAATCCATAACCACATTTGTTTCACAAGGCTTTCATTCATGCCCATAGCTATCTGTAGGTCAGGCCCTACTGTCTCTCTGTGCCAGCCTTTTCCCAGCTGTCTTCTTCGTCTCTCTTACCCCAAGCAGCCCAACAGCTACAGACTTGATTGTGTTACTGTGGTGTATGAGACTACTGCATCTCAATTTACCCGTAAAACCAGTCACTGGCCATTTCTCTGTTGGTTCAGACCCAAACCCATTATCTTCAGTCCCAGTTGATGTGCAGAAATTAGTCATAGCTAAACTCAGCCTGTTTCTGAACACCTCTTTATGCCAGGGTGCTTGCTGAACTCACATTTTACTGCTTTAGATAATTTCATGACCTATGATGACCTCAGACAGAAGGCTGGGATGAGCTGGAATGAACAAAGAGAAAAGGGGGTGGAGGAAAAAGGATTTCTAAGTTTACTACAGTCCTTTCCCTTTAAGACTGCCTGCAACTATCAGCATTTTAGTTTCAGAATCAGAACACTGCACAAGTCACTGAGCAGTAATGCAAAAAACAAATTGTTGTTCATCTCAAACAAAAATTTCGTATCAGTTTTACAGAAAAAGATCTTGAAATCAAGTATCCATTCAGCTGTGCTATTTTATACCTGCCTATATTTGATAGTTTCAAAGCAGCTATTTTAAGTGTCTTGACCATTTAAGCAGAAAAAAATACATCAAGAGCAGAATTCTCAATTTCTTTTTCAGTCAGCCCTTTCTCTACCATGTCCCAAATGCTCATCCAGTTCTAACAATCACAGTCCTATATTTTAGCATTACAGGAGTTAAGAACCATGCATGTCTCTTGAAATGAGTTTTAAAGTTAAGAAAATGTCAACTCAATGATCAGAGCAAAAATCAGCATGCCCCACTAAATAGCGAACAGTTCAGAGAAATGCTTTCTCACAGGGCTTTCCTAAAATTCTGGGAAATCGAATATTTTACTGTCTTTTCAGCCTCCATCTGCTGGATGTTCAGTGCCTAAAAAAAATTCTCACTGAGATGGAACACAAAAGTTACCCATATATATAGGCAAAGTTCAAATCTTCCATTTATTATGCCAAACCTGTTGCCAAAGTACTCTAAGGACCTGCTTGAAAAAAATGCCATGCAGTCTACTTCCTGATTGAATTCTCCCGTAGAGGAGAATCAAATGATATTTTGTCACTGTACCCATGACAGTTTGTCTCTACAGCCCGTTTGGGACTACTTTCTTCAGGATTCCCCTTCCTTGCATTCCACCTTTCTCTGATCCCCCTAACAATGCTAATGAGACAGTAAAAAGAAATCTTACTGTTTGTCCCTTAAAAAGAAGTGAGATGACACGTGACCAGCCTAATCATGCAGCAAAGCTGATCACGAGTACACAAACACCTCTGAGCAAATCAAGGTCACAGCTAAAGTAGGTCAACTCCATGAGCCAAGCACCCATCCGGGAGTCAGGACCTCTTTACACAAGCCCCATCAGTTCTGGTTACCCCCAGGCAAGATGCAGCTATGTCCAATGCACACACGGATTTATTCTGAAAGAAATGCAATTCATAACTTTATGAATCACGAGTGTCTCGTAGCTCAAAAGCACAATTTCGCAATGACAGAGGAAAACCGTGGCATGGTTTCCTGAAGAAGTCATTGAAAAGATACTCATTGTCCCTATGGGTAGCGACTGAACCAAAAACAGCTCCGAAAAGGAAATCATCTACTTCCCTTCGCAGCAGTATTCCATTGCTGGAGTTAAGTGTCACAGCACAAACTGGTACAAAACAGAGAAAGAAATTATTTATCTTCCCTAGCAGCAGTTTGCTGCTGCTGGAGGCTCCCGATGCACACGCGCTCGGTAATGGGGAGATTTCAGCTCAGCAGCACGAGGACTCCAAGGGTCCCTGGGATGATTTCAAGATGCAGACCAGCATCCGTGGGCACAATGCTGCAAGTAACAAGCAGTTCCTACATCAGAACCTTTATTAGGGAATACTCCACAGGAATCACAGGAAGATCTTTGAACTGAAGGAGGGTAGTTTCCTTTGCCCTCAGTACTTAAGAAGCAGCTGTCAGAATACTTCATCCCTTCCCAATATATTGATACTGTTTCCTTTCAATGGCCCTCTAACACTATTTGCAAGTACTCTGCACTCCCAGAAGACAAAAAGCCCTGTGGCTTTGTCTCACATGCAGATGCATCTCACCACACTCTCTGGTGCAAAGAGGAGATTTTTACCCTGGTTTGTTTGTTGAGGTCACACTTTTACCACCGCGTCCTCAGCATGTCCACCAGCCCCTGGCAGCCTGTGATCCACATCTGAGTTTTGGAACTCCTCCTGACATCAGCAGCTCATGTTTTGACCCTGACCACGCACCCAGAGCTGCTCCAGCCTCCTGCAGCTCCCCCAGCCCCTCACAAGAGGGCACAGGCATGCCCTGCTCTGTGGAAGGCAAAGGCACAGCCCTCAGCTGCTCAAGAGACCCCCTCTTCCCAGCTGCTCCCCATCTTTCCTAAGGGAAAAGTAGCAGGCTGGAGGGGAGCAGCTCATGAATTTTAACCAGCCACAAAGCTACAAGATAAACAATTTTGACAGGGAGGGGGAAAAGTCTCCAATAAACAGAAGAAAAACTGCATGTGCAGTTTCTCAATAGATCAATCTGTCCAGGTACACTCCCACACCAAACCCATCTGTTCATCAGTAGACTCTCTGAGAAAGCAGAACAGGTCACATCATGGCATCACCTCACAGCTTTCCAGACTCTCACAGTGGTGATGGAGACACAGAACGATGTATTTTATCTTGTTGACAGAACACTGAGACTTCTAGATCAAGAGAGGTCTTGGTTCCTATCTCTCCTCGTTTATGAGGGAAAATACCTACGGTCTTTAACTCCAGCTACTTTAACAAAGGACTTCTCTGTTGCCTCAAAACCAAGAGTCAGTGGTAACTAAAATAACTTCCTCTTGCAAAGTGGAGCTCAAAACTAGACCCAGAACACAGAAGTGTCTCAGCAGTGCTCAATAAATGGGAAGGATCACTTCCCTCAGCCTGCTGGCAGCACAATTCCTAATGCAATCCAGGAGGCTCTCGGCCTTCTTTGCTGCAAGGGCACCACTGCTGGCTCGTGAACCATCAGTATCTTTTCTGCCAAGCTGTTTTTCAGCTGCTCAGTCCCTAATCTGTACTCAGACATGGGGTTTTTCCTATCCAGGTGTAGGACTTGGCATTTCCCTTTGCTAACTTCCTAAGGTTCTTTATAAGGTTCTTGCTGACCCTTTTCTCTGGTCTGTAGAGATCCCCCTGCTTGGTAGCACACTCCGCTCTAAGTATAAAGATGCAGACAGCATGGAAGGAAAGGAAAACAGGCTGGTTCTGGAAAGAGAGCCCAACAGAGTTAAACAACCTCCAAAAATCCTAGCTCGTGCTCTTCTCTCAGCGAAGCAGATGAATATGTGTTTCAAGGGTGTGTAGTCACACAGGAAGGCCTTACAGATAGAAGTATGGATCACCTTCATAGCAGAAAAGGAAAAATGGATCAAAACCAAAGCCAACCCATGGCACTTCCGGGAACCAAACTTTTTCAGACCAGCTGTGTTACAGATGAAGTATTTCCCTCCTTAGCAGGGGACTGGGATATAGCTGCAGTGATAGAGCTCAAGGTCTAGCTTACAATTCTACAGAACAGCCACTGGAGACATCGCAAGAAGCAGCATCCTGACTATCCAGCTGACCCTCAGCCACAGGAGATTCCATTTCCCCTCACATCTCAGAAGTGTCTGCCTCTCTACCTACCCACTGAATCCCAGCTGCAAGAGTGTTTCAACAAAGCTTGCTGGTTTGCAACCATTACTGAAAGCTTGATGTAGTATAAGCTTCTCGTCAGCCAAGATTAGACTCTTTGAGCTCTTATTCTTTGAAGTGAGCTTATGGCCTGTTTGCATATTTCATTCTGGGCAGCCATCAAAAGGAAACATCACAAGGGAACTAATCAAGCCCTTGTGAAAAGGTGGTGATGCACACTCTTAGAAATCCGTACTAACACGCTGCTGTTACCGAAGGAATTTGGCCTGCTTCAATAATCAATCTGCTGGCACATGCACGCCTCAGGTTTCAAGAAACTGCTTCCACAGGGAAAACAGAAAGGGACCTGCCTTTCTTGGAAGGCCCGGTTTGAAGGGATTTATGAAACCTCTACACATGAAACAAACTGTAGTCTCTCTACAGGCTACTGGAACCAACAGGTTCTCACATCACCAGACACTGGGTATAGCTCTCAGTGCTGCAGAGCATTTCCTAAACTCAGCCCCAGCACACAGAATGAGACTGAACCAGCACTTCAGCTGTCTCCCCTTAGAGCTGGAACCACTGCATTCTGCCTCAGAGCTCTGCAAACTCTGTATTTGACTGGGTGCCTTATGACATTTTATAGACACAATGAGATCACCACAGATATTCTAGGAACACATGTTCATATTTCATCTCAAATGTCAACATGGATACATTAAGGAGGGTTTTACCAAAAAAAGTATAGCTGCCACACAACATCTGTAAGGTTAAC
Organism: Rhagologus leucostigma; assembly: GCA_013397725.1. Classification (NCBI taxonomy): domain Eukaryota; kingdom Metazoa; phylum Chordata; class Aves; order Passeriformes; genus Rhagologus; species Rhagologus leucostigma. Next base: position 1,235,695 of record VZTD01003963.1, read on the forward strand.
AGCTGATCTCCTACAAAGAGTAAGAAAAGTTACACTAAGAAATACATCCAGGTCTAACTGTAAATGAAACATCCACTCTCCATCAGCACACTCCTTCATGCATTTGGATGTCCTTGGATTTCAACAGGTCCTGCTGATCAAAGACATCCAGATCGATTTCAGTGGAAATGGATACAGCCATTATTCCATAAAATGGAATAAAAATCAGTCATCCTGAGAAATTCAGCTTCTTGTAGAAAAAGGAGTGAGCGCAATGTCAGAAATGTTTTAATAATTTAAACCCAAGAAACCCAAGCCAACATACTTTAAAACAATGCTGCAGAAATGTTGTTCAGCACAGCACCCCAGAATTTCTGTAGTATAAGTTACAGAACAAAATAACATTAAAAATAAGCTCCATTAATGTTAAATGTTGGTAAAGTAAGGTCACAAAATCTATGTTAGGATGTGATATTTAATATTCATTCATTCCAATCCTTCAGAAGATTTTGCATATGCGTGAGAAGAAAAAAGGTATTGTATTTTCAAGACTGGGGAGGATAAGAAGACTTAAAATTAAGAGACAACAGAAACTTTAAGTCCTTTTGGCCAGTTATTTCAATCTACTCATTTGACATCAAAATCAACTGTTCTTTTAGTAATGACAGAGTTAAAAGAAACAAACCTAGACACAACAAATGAAATCTACTCCCTCAATTACTGCAATATAAACTTAGCTGAAGTCCTGAGTTTCCAAGCCAGGTCCAGCCTCTAATGTGTGAGGGACATACTGTTTCACAACCACTGAATGCAATCTTTGCTCACCAACCCTAAGGCAGCCAAGGGATTTGGGGGGGGTGTGGGCAGAGCAGGGTGTGTGAAAGACAGGAAAATCCATCCTACCATGTGTGCAAATCAGTTATCCAGCATTAATGGGCTTCAAGGAAAAACCTAATCAAACCTGATTTCTTTAATAGCTTATGTACTTCCAGCATGCTTTGATCAGAAACACACACCCGAACCCACAAAACAACAAAAACCTTCTCAACTGAGGCAGTGGTTCTGTGAAGTCTCCCAAGTTGTACACATTACTTCTGATCTGTCAACAACATAAGATGCATTGTAGACTCAACTTCAAAGCCAAAATTTTTAGAAGATTAGAAATTTCTCTGTAAGAGGACTGTACACAACATGGACTGACATTTCTGGAGCAGGAGAAGCACACAAGATAACAAGTAGGTAAGCTACTTAACTCACTCCCCATGTTATACAAACGGGGAATTTACAATCAGTGCCTCTGTAACTCACAGCTGGGAATGCCTCCTTTTTGCACTTGCAGTCCAAAAGATGCAGCTTTTTGTTTCAAGATTTCATCCAGCTCCTAAATATGAGCACCAGTTTACAGCACACAGATGTAGGTCTTAAAGACTTCAATTAGCCAAACAGAACAAGTAAGTTTCATATTGTTAAATGCACATCTTCTAATCCAGAGACGATGAATAAAGCCCAACTGTACATGGTAAGCATTATTATGACTATGATTTGATCTGGGCAAATTTAATTTCCTTACTGCAGCTCAGTGAAGCTCCTGGATCCTCACAACGCAGCAAATATTCTTCCTGTAGTTCATAATCTCAAAAGTTGTCTTTCAGTAGCAGGAAGGCAAAATCCTCTCGGAAGTTCTAACAAATGTGTCTTTTAAATGGAACAGCAGCCTAGCAAAACGCTTCCTCATTTATGTCAAAAGTAGAAGCTGTGTCAGCTTCCACTCTAATACTCACCCTGTCTGATCAGTGACTTGGCACACCATAGAACCCCTTCCAGGGCTTCTTCCTCAAACTCAGAACTACTGCTTGTACTTTAATAGCTCCTGTAATAGGATCTCCTGACTTTAACATTTCAAGCGAGCGCAAGCTTTAACTCAATTCACTCTTCTCACTGGCACAGCACTATCTTAGTAGTCCATCAGTTACTCCAGCTTCCAGCCACCAAGTCCTTCTGGGCTTTTGTCAGGTTCTCATTTTCTTCCCTCCTCTTACTGCAGCATTGTAGGCATCCAAACCAGACAATGCATTCGAGCCATGGCATGAATAATACTACTCAAGTAATATTTTCTCACTTGACTTTTAAAGTTTATGCATTACGGGAAGTTAACCATTTCTCAGCTGACTAGATTGAACCACTACACACTTCTTTCAGCCTCTGAAGTGTATCTGTTAAGGTGAAAATCCTAGTTTCCTGTATTTTCTTTTGAGTTGAATCACCTGGTCCAAATACTTTTAGAGATATTGCACAGAGCTGATTCTGTTTTCCAGTCACATTATTACTACAACAAACCCAAACACATCTGGCATGTGCGAGACCTTTCATTCAGAGATCTATTGCCAAACTACAGCTAAATACTTTGTATCTTCAGGGAACAAAGCATTGGAACAAGAGAGCAAAAATATCACAAGAAGGAGCAAGGACAGGTGGTTCTATTTATAGCTGATACTTTCATTTCCAGTTTTTGCATATTCCCTCTGGTCCTGCTGGATTTCATCTCTGGCTGGAAGAAGCCATCCCTGCTCTCAGCACTCTGCCAGCCTGACAAAGCAAAGCCAACAGGCTGTCACTTTCCCCTCCATCCTAAAGTAAGCCCTGGGGAAAGGAAGAAACTCTCACCCTGCCTGGAACCAAACTGGGGTATTCCTCACTCTGGCTGCCTCGCTACCATTTCCTCCTCAACAGGGTCATTTTTCTCCACTGTTTTCTTAAAAGCTCTTTTTGACTTCACACAAAAACAGCTGTCAAACACAAATGTATCACATCCATATGAACATCTGCATTTCTTCCTTCAGACTATCTTAGAGGCTCAACTTATTTTTTGTTCTCCTGCAATACCAGTGGTTTTTGCATAGGAGGGCATCACAGCTTTTTGTTAAGTGTACAGGTAGGAATCTGCTAAAAAAAAATTCCAGAGACCATACAATGATGGCATAGCTACTGTATATGTTAACAAAGTTTGTGTAGAAACAGAAATTTACAACTTAAAATTATTGACAAATTTCCACCTTTAAGAAAACCTCTCCGCACACATGTACCTGATAAATAGTTGCAGCTACCTCCCTGTGCACCTGGAGTCCCTCTGTTGGTGGAGCAACAATAAACACGGACATAAATAAGCTCAGCAGGTTCCTTTCCTGAAGTCACACTATTTGCCCGTTAAATCCAAATCAAACTCGTGAAACCCTGATGCTGGAACAATTTAGCACTTGCTAAACTGTTTATGGAAAACACATAAAGAAACAAACATCAAAAGAAGATACACATGTCATTTTCAGTCTCAGTCAATGCTTCAGAGGTAACAACACCACCCATTCCTGAAATCCAGGTTTTTAAAGGAGGCATTTGCTGCTAAGGCTGAGAAAGGCAGCCTCTCCGAGCTATGACAGCTCACACTGGGGCATTATCCCACACACTGCCCTTCGGAGAGAGCCACATAAAGCAGTTTGAAGCGCAGCCACAGAGAACACTGAGAAGTAGGGCAAGCTCCCAAGGCCCCCCGGGCCAGCACTAATATTGACACAGCACATTAGGAGCAGAATTGCTGTAGCTGACAACTCCCTGTCCAGCCAAAGCAGCGCTTAGGACTGCTACGGAACAAGGCAGGATGGCAGGACAGCGGCCTTCAGTTCCGAGGGACAGTGAAACCACAATGACAACCCAAAAGAAGTCCTTTAGCAGGATATTAAAAGTAAAGTTAGATGCCTCATTGTACCATATACTGAACACTTAAGTGAATGCTCTCGGCTTCTACTACAGCACTAGCTACTTTTTATGCTTCTTTCTCTCTTCCTTGGATAAACTGGAATTTCTGTGCAACATGACACATGTTCGAGGTGAGCCCCAAACACCCTACAATGTGCACATCACTAACGCCAGCATTTTGAACAGTTTTGGTTTTGAGGCTTTGTAATTACAGGATTCAAAGCAAGACTCGATGGAGCAAATCAAGCGATAGTTTAGGGAAAAACCATCAGAATATGGCTTGGAGAAAGTTGTATTTGCCTAGTTCAGGATAAGCATGAGATACTGCTGAAAACCTCACAGCAAAGTTTCACAGAACAGCTGATAGAACATCTTAGTGCCAAAGGGATGGCTTTACTTCCTTTTTTATTCTCTTGTCACTCTTCCCCCAGATTTCTCTTCCAGTACTCCAGCAGAGACTTTCATAAAGTCTCCAGAGCCTGTCTGTGGAGTGTGTTGAATTCATCAGGCTGAATAATAACTTGAGAGAAAGCACAGTCTTCCGGTGGGTTAGAAATCTCAGCTCTCTTGCTAAAAGGTCAGATGATACCCAGAAACAGCTCAACGCAAGGGGAGGAGAGGTGTGAGAAAAGGGGAAAGGAAAAAATGTCCCATTCAACTACAGTAAGTGGTTAAAACATCCCTGTTACAGCCTTTCTGTACTTTCAAGGTATTTACAGCACTCCCACAGGATTTGTTTTCAACACGCAAATCACTCCTTGGTTTGAGCAAGACAAGGTGTGCTGAAACCTTTCTACTGATCCACATCTGCACTGTGACATTTTCCCCGCTCTTTTGTGAATGACAAGTTATGAATATATGGACACAGTAGAGGAGTATTTCCATCCACTCTGCAGTCACTGCTGCAGTGGGAGTATGAGCTTTATTTTCTTGTGAAAGGCCTACAGCAATAGGACAGCCCTTTAGAGAAACGGCTGATACAACATAATCCTTTTTTGTGCCTCTGTAAGTTCATGCTAGTTGAGAATCACCAAATTGCCAAACCTGTGACATTCAGCAGCCAGAGATACAGCTGGATACAAGCCTCAGACCTGCATTTTCCACACAGGCTTTTAAATCTGTGATTTCTAATTTAAATCATCAGTCAAGTTTGAATGCATACTTTTACATTACAACTGAAACTGAAGAAGTTTTAAAATTGCTGCTGTATTTGGAACAAAGACTCATGTTCCCAAATCATGACAGCTTTTATAAAGGCAAAGGAATGATCAGGGAACACCAGCAGTTCACTCAATGGGATTGTTATGCTATGCAGACATCTCAACCATTACAAAAATTAAAAATAATGGAAATGCAAGTGGAGAAGAACAGCGTGTAATACACACACACAGAGAAAAAAAAGAGGTAAAAAATCCTGCCAACACCAAACACGGGCAACTGAGGAAGAAAGTCTGTTCAGAAGAAACCCGTCTTGGGGTGACTTTATGCTGTTGTATCCCCTATCACCACTCTACGCCCAGATATGATCCTGAGCCTTTCTGTGTCTTTAAAACTGGGTGCAAGAGAGAGAGAAAAAAACTGAGCGAGCTTTTCAAAACAGTTTGTGCTTCAAGGACACAGGGATTAGCGTGCTGCTGCAGCAGCGAGAGGGGAAGAAGCACCTTCTTGCTTTTCAGCCAGCTTTTCAGCTCCTTTTCTCTGGAGAGAGAGAGACAGAGAGTTGAACCTTGTTTTCTTGGAACTTCGGGGGTTTTTTTCCCTTCTTCTCTTCTGGACTGTTTCAACATCAGAACACACTGGGAGAGTTTTCCCTCGAGGCCCGGAGGTGGGCCCACCTTGACCCAGCTCTGAAAAGGAGAGAGACCACACCTGCAGAAGGACTCTAAAATCTTCCCAGGTTTCTCTCCAGAGCAAGAGGTTTTTATTACTTAGCATTATTATCCTTTTCCCGTGTGTCTGTTAAATAAATAGTTTTTTCCCTTCACTTTCCTCTGAGGAAAATATTTTTTTTTTCCCTGAACCTGGTGGGGGAGGGATGGCTGTAATCTGCTTCCCTTTGAGGAGACGTTCCTTTTGGATGTTTCCCTGAATTTGGCCCAAGCTGGCACAAAACCCAACCCAACAAACCACAGCCACCCACCCCAAAGAAGGGCTCTTCATAAAACTGAAGGCTGAGTGCTTGATTTTTTTTTTAATGATTTCTTGTCCTTGACTCAAAGATCCATCCACGCAACACCCTCCTTTCCTCTCCTAATCAAGAACGGATGCAACATAGAGCAAAGGGACATCTGACTAAGAGTTGCAACCAGAGGTTTTTCAAACCCATTCTTTTATTCCAAAAGAGAACATTCCACGACCTACGCAGTCGGATCCCAGTGGACCTAGGAAGGATCACTAGACAGTTCACATTCCTCCTCAAAAAAGCTTAAGTAGGTTTAGATGATTTTATTTCTGCAAGTAGCAGACTTGTGCCAAATATTAATAATGCAGTCCCTTAGTTACCACTTACAAATGCTCATAATTATTTACAGCTCCCGAACAGAGGATGGCTTGGATATCATCCAACAAATCCACAGCAATTAAATTTATTAGAAAATGGAAAACTTTCTACTTTCATGCAGTAGAACAAGAGAGGCAATGAGTTCTGCTTAAGGAACAATGAAATAAACCGGTCCTCTTCAGCTTTGAAAACTGGCAGGACCAAGGTCTACAAAATCATCAAATGTCATGGGGACATCAAACAAAGCTTGGCTGAAAGGCTCAAAACAACACAGCTCTTCACATGAGGTAGAAGGCTGTGGAAACCCCTCTGCCAGGTAACAGGAGGGCTAGAAGCTCACGTGGCTTGCACAGAGGAATTCTGCTGAGGGTTACCACCACATGTGGTCCGTGAACTCCCTGAGCTGAAAATAACTGTGGGCCCTAATCCTACTCTTCCTCAGGAGCAACTCACAGCCCTGCTGGAGACAGGACTCCACAGGAACTGGGTCTTCATTACAGCACACAATGGTCTCTCTTGCCTTCTTTTGGTATTAGCAAAAGTATAAAAAAAAAAAACTTAGACATTATCTCCATGTCTGAGTATTCAGAGAAACTTCTATTTACAAGTATGATATACAAGGAATACTTACAGGGAAAGTGTGAAATATACAACATCCTCAAAAAACCTTTCCAGGTCCACTTTGTTTTAAGTTAACTCACCTGCAATTTCCACCCTACCACCACTCAGCAACAGGTGGAACATTTGAACTGAATCAGTACACATTACGAGTTTAGCAAAGCAGTTTGCAAAAGCTTAGCTTATCAGAAACAAAACAGTCTAATACAGGAAGCCAGCTTTATATGCTCAGTGTCTGCTTTTTTAAGTGGACTTTCAAACCCAGTTTGAACAGCTGAACTCCTCTGCAACACCCAGAAACAACAGCACTGAGCAAGGAACCACATAAAAGTCAGCAGACACAAACCACCCAAAACAAACACTCAGAACGGCAGTCCCGAGCCTCACCTTGCCAAGCACTTCAGTCCATACACACTTCCCCACTCACCTCAAGTCTCTCCTACAGTATCAGATCTCTCCTATCATTAAGTAGAGCTCTCAAATCTCTTTTTAAAAGAGGCCAAAGGAGCCACTAAAGCAGGCAAACTGTTACTGATCATAGAATCATTAAGGTTGGAAAAGACCTCCAAGATCATCAAGTCCAACCTTTGACCTTTGATTACACACGGGGAAAAATACAACCAGACAAACATGCTCAGAACAGAAAAGAATCACGTATTTCAGAGGATCATGTACTAAACAATAGATATAAAGAGTTCTGGCTTTTTTCAGAGTCCTATTTTTCTGAAATGTTCACTTCAGTCTCACGCACTATTGTGCCCTGACTTTAACAGAGAAATACATACCCTTTTTGTATGTGTGTTTTCTTCAGTCACTCATCTGATGCTCAACTGAAATGCTTTTTAAGGATATCTGCTGAAGTCCCTTCAGCTGTCTTCAAAGGCTCTGTCTCCTCTTCCACATGCATTGAATTTATTTGTTGTCCCTAAAGGTACAAGCTTAAATTTATATTCTATAAATTCTGAAGTAACTGACTAAACACAAAATATTTACCCTGAGTAACTTCACTGACAAATGTAAAGGTACTTTCATTATCTTCACGTTAAATCACTCCATCTTTGTTCTCCTAAATATGAGTAACAGCTTCTCAGGTTTCTCTCCCACTTTTGTCTCCCTCAAATATCAGTGCTCAAACTTTTCACCTTATCACAGGTATTAAAACTTGACATTCTTATTTCAAAATAAAGAAGTGCTATATTTTGCTTCCTTTAATTATTAAGATTACAGACCAAATGTGAGGTTTGCTTTGCATTTTAGTTTTGCTGAACAAAGCTCGTGGGTATTACATTTTATCTATGCTTTAGAGAGTAACAAGAGAACCCTCTGAAGTATTTTTAGCCTTTTAACCTGTTTTGCTGCAAGAGTCTCTGTAGTCCCCTCCTCTCTGCTCCAAGTCTCTCTGGCCCTCCCTCTCCTTCTCAGCCTGGTAAAAGCTGTATGTCCTTCCACTTCCTTCTGCTCAAACAGAGAGTATGATACAGATAAGCAGGCAAGTTTTATCTTAACACTGATACCAGATTCATTCATATCTGTTCCCTTGTACAATCATGTGTTCTGCTCTCCTCTGCTGCAACAGGAGGCAACCTCATTACTACTTTATAGGACACACTGATATGCTGTAATTCAGGCCGAAGTTTACTTTACAAAGATATCCTGCAAGAACTGATGTGTTGTAAGAATCCATTACCGGCCTCCCACCTTTTCTGTTCCAAAGCTTAGTTCTTCTTGTTCCTAACTTCCAACTTTTCCAGCCTGAATTTCACTAAGTCACCCATCTGCTATTAAACCTCACTTCATTTTCTCCTACCAGATAATGTTATCAGCTCATTGACCGAAGGATCAATCCAGTGAATTGCTTTTTCCACCTTTAAGTAAGTTTAGTTGTGTTCCTTTCCTCTGACACCGTAAATTTATGTTTGCAAACCAGTTCATTCCTTGAACTCTTTTCAGTTTTCTATTCACACTTTATCAAGTCCGGGAAAGTATTAAAGTTATGACATAATTAACATCCTACAGAGATCAACCTACCTTTGAGTCCAGCTTGATATCCTTGTTTACCAAGGCACAGATTCTTTGTGCACCTCTCTAACGCTGCCCTGGGAACTGCCAGTCAATAAAGCCCTTCCACCCTCAGTCACTTCCTCTTGGAAGTGTGACATACAGAAACAGGAGTGTTGGCTGCTAGTTAGAAAGGGCACATCTATTTCTCAAGCAAGCCAAGTGGAAATTGCCAGAACCAATGCTACTGACTAATCCTTGCTCAGCTCACACAGAGTAACTATGAATCAGTTCGACAGTTTATTTAATACAGGGCTAGGTGGATTTTACAGTGCAGCACAGACTCCTCTTTGGGAGATTCAGGCGACAGAATGCACATTATTTCATTAGCCGAGAAGCTGAAAATCTGTCTTGGGGTGACTCTATCATGTGTATCCCCTATCATGCTCTATGCCCCAAAAGTAATATTGTGCCTTTTCTGTGCCTTTAAACTGAGCTTGAAAAAAACCAGCTGAACTTTCTAACCTTTTAACCCTTTGTAACTGCAAGAGTTTTCAACCTCCTGGCTTCAGCACTCAGCTGGGTACTCCCATACAGCACTGGTGCTTACCTAACCCCACAGTGAACTGTTCAGAGATCCAAAATAGATTAAAACTAATCCTGTAAATAAGTAATTTTTTAAAAAGCTCCACGTCTGAGTAGATGACAGTAAGGTGGTTCAGGAAGTCAAACAGGTATCAGCGCTGTACAATGGAGGGGAGAGATGATGAGCTCACCAGTGAGTGTCCATATGACTTCCCTTGCCAACACACACCTGAACGTGGGAGCACAGAGGTAAACTCCTACAGGAAGATTACTGCAAAAGTAACCCTACAAAGCCTCCAGAGTAATACAAGCATTCAAGAAACACTCTGAAATGTATTTATTTCATTTATGAGCTGCTGCTTTGGATAAATTTGCTCCTTTTCTAGAAGGCTGTTTTATCAACACCCAAGTGAAATCCATCTCCAAGCCACAGGAGCACAGTCAAGAAAGAACCTGGATGAATGTTACTCAGGTTAGGTTTGAGAAACATTGCTCTGTGTGGGGATGGCACATAAACCATCAAATCTTACTGCACTGAGATGACCGATGGCTACAGCTGAGAGGTGGAAATGCGAAAACTATGAAGATAAAAGCAGAACACAACAACACAAGGAGCCACCAAGAACTGAGTGACCAGCCCTTTGAAGGGTGGAAAACAAGGGAAAGCTCGCATGTGGAAATGATTGTGATGAGGACACTTCTGGAAGGATGCGTGGAAAATACAGAACTACATGATTGAAAAGAAACTCACTTGCTGCTGCCAAACAAAGACTTGACCAAATTCCGTCATAGGGAGGAGTTAAAGGGGATGTGCTGGGTTGTATTTGGAGGTGAAAAACTGTAATCCTTCACTACAACATGCAATGAGGTTTGCTAGAAAGGGCAATCAAAGTTAGCTGTACTTATCCCTAACGTCTCTCCTTTAAGCTGGTGCATCAAGATTCTTCCAGGTGTTGGAAGGGCAGGGAAGTTTCTTTTTCTGCTTCCTGAAAGTCTTTGAAATCCACTTGCCAGCCACTCCTCCAGGCAAACCTGAGGACTTGCACCAATATTATTGTGTGACCTGGTTGCCAACACAGCACCGCTCCAAAACATCGTCACCGCCACACAACACACACGCACAAAAGAGCAAACAAAGCACTCACAGAACTGAGACAAAAGGACAGAAAGCCACACAAAGGCAATTCTAAGGGTGAATTCTTGAGTGTGTGTGTCTGTAAATGAAGTCAGAGGCCAGCTAAGACACCAGTTACTAGGTTTTCCAAAGTCACCAAACAAAATCCAATAGAAAAATGGAAAAACAGGTTTCATTGACAAATAACAGAAACCAGTATTTTTCCAGGTTTGTCAAGGGACATCATCATTCCAGCATGTTTGGGGCTACAGGAAACTAACAAACCACAGAAATATCCTAAAACTACAGGATGAGTTGGACGAGTGACCAAATATTTGTTTTAAAAAATAAGAAGTATGCATCTGAAACGTGTGCCAAAGGAAGCAGATTACACAAGTGTTACAGCACACCATGAATGAATCCATGGAGGCTTAGGCACTTGCCTGAGCAAATCCTGTTCTAAAAGGAATGTTCATTTTGTCTAAAAAGCACCCAGAACTCTCCAACACTAATTTAAGCACTTAAAGGAAGTTTAAATATCTTAAAATGTTGAATAATGATCATCAATATGCTACAACACTACCTGGGTCTCTAATGAGATACCAATGGGTACTTTTTGCTCACTGTTTTGTTACATGGAAGACGTTATTTTTTTTTGGTTCTGCTTCTATCCAAGATGTGCAACTATTTGGTCCTTATTAACGCTCATACATTCTAGGAAAAAAATAAGCCAATTCACTCTAACTAGAAGGCATGGATTCTCCTGTTATCTGCTGAGTTAAACTTTGTCTTACATTCCATTGATATTCCAAATAAAGTTCAAAATTTTTAGTAAATCTTTTTAATAAGGGTACATTACAGTTTTAGAAGGTTTTTCATGCCACTGAACACAAGAACAATTTTCCTGAACAGCTATTTGATAAGAACATGAAGAACAAACTATGGTGCCAGTGTTTCTCTAAATGGAAGCCTGGATAGATTTTAGAAAGCTTTGCTTTTAGAAAACAGAATACTTAAATGAACTGGCAGCAAGATGAGATCTATGCCAAGTTTGAGAATCATTCTTAAGCAGCAATTCAAGACTTTCTCTTTTTTTTTTTAAACAGACAGGTCCCCTCCTCAAAGGCAGCAGAGGTGCGAACAATTAGTGAAGTTCAAACCATGTATTGTCTTGGAAAAAAAAAAAATCTCCTTCCACTCAGTCTCTTTCCTATATTCCATTTCTTCCAGACTTCCTGGCAAGTTTAACTGGAGACACTGCTGGGTCTCTGCCAATTTTACATAAATTATCAGTTTGACAACAACTTGGACGCATAAGTGTTCAGCTCTGGCAAAGTCAGGTGACGGTGGTGAATGAGCTCCTGAGAGATTTGCGTATCTGAAACACTTCTATATTTGTTCATCTGGAAACCCAGAGGCACATGGGCCAGTGAGGGGAAAGGGAAAAGAGTCAGAGGTCTGCCTGAGTTACTCCTTCTTGTTATAAAAGAGAATTTTTTTAAAATGGCACAATAAACACTGAAAAGCTCCACTGCATAGCTCCAGAGATGAAAGTAAAAAGTTGCTTATTTTTCTGGCTTCTGGGTTTCAGTGTCAAAGCCAGATTTTTTTCATCAAATTTTTATGTAGATTTATGAAAGAAATGACCCAACACAGCTTAATCCAAAAATATTCTGTCACAAAGCCTCTTCTTCCACATGAAGGTTGCAGTGTAACACATTTAAAACAGCATTCTTCACACTTCCTGCCTCTCCCACCTCTCCTTCAGCACTACTCAGTTCGTGAGCTGTGCTGTTTCCTAACCTACAAAAGCAGAAATGTTTATGAAGCCACAAGTTGTATGGGATCAGTAATCTTAAATTACTCTTCTGGAGCAAATACTTAGCTTTGAGACCCAGCAGATTCCCCAGGCCCGGATCTTTGCCCGAACACAAATGCCACCATGGAGCAGAGGGACAGGATACACGGATAGAAATTCTTAGCCAGGAAGGAGTTGGAGCATTGATGGAGGCTACATTGTCCATGGCAACCCAGTTCAAACGATCATCAAAACTGCTGCCCAAGCTCACCCAGCTGCCCATGGATGATGCAAAGGATTCATGTGTCATTATAAACCAAACTGCTGGGCACCGAAACCAGGTAATTCTTTTTGGCCACAGGATTTTGTCCTGTCAAAGTACCTGAGCAGAGCCCTGATGATCCTGCCCTGATGATCCTGTCCTGAACACTGGCATTCCCCACATGTTCCTTGAAAATCTGCAAAAATCCATCAGTCAGACCAGAATTCTCGGGAGGAACACACACAGAAAGGACACAGTCAGAAAACTTGCACAAGCTGTATCCAATTGTTAAAATTTGCTCTCAGATGGTGACCTGATAATCTCTGCCAGGAATGGGAATGTACCAACAGCTTCTCCAACAGCTGACTGCAGTCACCTTCTCCTCTGCTGGTTCTTTCCCCCCATGTCATCTTTTTCTCGGTAATGACAAAAGCATTAGAGTAAGACAAATAAAGAGCCACTCCAGCTAAGAAAATAAAGCAGGCACTTGCTATGGAAGAGTCTCACGGTCAAGTCAGATAAATTAGGACAGGAATTACCTCATTCAACAAATAATGCCAAGTACAGTAATTGAGATCTCATTATAGCCAGCTGGGATATCTTAAACAGACTGAACTAGATTTTAAAATGCTGTAATAGGGAAATACCCATCTTTCTTCAGACTATTTCCTGGCCAGACAAACTGACCAAGTTGCACATGTCTCAGATAGAGAAGAATGTATTTATACAAAAGTCCTAAAATTTCTAACAGAAGTGAAAACAGAAAATCCCAATACAAAGCCAAACTAGCATAAATTCTTGTATCTGTCTTTCTGTTTAAAATAGGAATATCCAATCGCTGGCCTTGTATTTCTAAAATATTAATTACTTCTAGTACTTCTAGAATTTGGACCCAAACTGCATAGCAAGCATTTGACAACATTTTGAACAGACTGTTCTTTAATTACAGCACACTTACAGCAATTCTAATGTTTTTATACAACAAGTCCTTCTAAGAAGTCAATGAACCTGACTTGACATGTTTCTAAAATAAACTACAATATTCAGAGGCTGGTTTGGTCATTGCAGTGAAAATATATTTTAAAATAAGAAAAAAAAGAAGAAACTCTACGCAAATAGGAAGAAAACTACACTATTTGTAATAGAAACTTCCAAGACACAGTAAATTTGGTATAGATTAAAACCACAGTAAAATGTCATTCTAGGACAGCAAATTTGCCTAATATTCTGGGGCTTTATCAGATTGATAAGGCAAAAAAGCAATTCCAGGTATCAGAGCCTTCTAAGATCACAAACAAGTAAATTCCTGGATTTATGAATTTGGGCCATATCCTGAGTATGACACAAAAATATTCTTAAGTATGTTGAGGGCACTGTTGATCCTGACGTTTTTCCATTAACCCATTGAATTAATTTCATCAATAACAAACCAATTTGCAAATGCAGATGCCAAGATTACATGAAACGCCTTGGCAACAAAGCACATTGGGAAAGGTAATAGAGGAATAAAAAGGCATCCTGTTTCTTAGTCAACAATTCTAGAACCTCAAACTGGAAACCCCAACATGGTCAAGGCAAGGTTAAAAAACCACAAACCTCCAAAACAAACATCTGATTTTTTTTGCAATCTATTTTGGACCACAGATTTTAGCCCTGAAAAATGACCAGGCCATTCAAATCTATGGGCAAAATAAATACTATTTTCCAAGGTTATATAAAAACTAATCAGCCAGCAGCCAAAGTGCAGCAGAAGGCCCAAAACTCAAGGAGATTTAAAGTACAATTATCAGAGGTCCTTGAGCAAAAGATAAAAATGTCAGTAGAACTCAAACCAAAGCCAACTTGCTGCCACTCTCAATGACTACAATGCATACACACAACATAAAGGATAAAAGTTCTCACATTTTAATAGATCATTTTGCTTCAAACTGGAACAGAAGTCCTAAATTTCGTAATGCTCCAAGAAAAATCCACAGACAACAAAGAAATCCATTCACAACAAGTTAAGGAAAAGAAAACCCAACCAAACCAGTTCAAGGAAACTATAAAACTAACTGCTTTAAAGACAGAAAAAAAACATTCTTACAAAAAAAAAAAGGAGAAAAGTAAAAATAAAAGTTTATTAGCTTAATTTTCTCCTGTTTTTTCTAGGAAGTAACTTTTCTTTCTCACTTCACCTGATAAATATTCTGCAGTACAGCATTATTTAACAATATCTACCAGTCTTTCTGATTTTGTCCTTTTTGGTTAGGCAAATTATAAAAGGCAAAAGCACTTTAAGGAAGTTTCCATGATAAAACAAACTTGAGATCAGGAATGATAGTAATTTCTGAGTTCTCTGGTAGTCTTACTGCATTCACCCTTCAAAACCTACATCAATCCCAAATGGACTGTAAAAACTTCAGAGTTTTCTGAGTAGCCCTGTATCAAGAATACATCCAATCTTCAAAAGACATGGATTCAATTCACTTATTTTTAGCTGACACAGAAAGGAATTAAGGCAAAAGGCTGCAATTGAATGAGCACCTAAGAATTACCATAAAGTGCCTTCCTAGGAAAGTGATTTCAGAGACATGGTGCCAAAAGATGCTGCCTAGGAATCACCAAACATCCTTCCCAGTGCTACAGGAACTGCCCATGGGAAGATGGATTTCTATTCCAGCCAAACAGGGAAGACCTGTTAAAGACTTAGCAATGTGTTCGCTGCTCTTCCCAGGTGCCCTAAACTGCCTTGTACCTCTGGAAAACAGAGCCCACCAACATCTGCAAGGAAAACCCAGCCAAAACAACCCCAAAAACTACAACCATCTGCCTCAGCTGCTTGGACTCATGAATGGGCCTCTTGAAAGTCAGCAGAGAACGTCAACACCTGGGGCCCCAAGAAACGTGGCTTGTTAGTTAAACTCCTGCCAAGGAGATCTCTTGCTCTCTAAGTAGCCTACTGGCACCATTCCTACACAAGGCCAAGCTACTGAACTCCAGCACGGCTTCAGCACGGGGTCACAAGCTGTTCTGACACCAGCAGCTGACCCAGAAGTGCATCTGACATAGCAGACACTGAATAACAGCTTCTCAAATGGCAGCAGACTGAAAAGGTTACAAATTCTCCATGTGCTGCCTAAGAAATATCTTTTTGCAGCTGCAAAGAAGAAAGAGGGACCTGAACAGAGAGAAGCAAGATGAATCCTTGCAGGCATGGAAGGAGCTGGGTCCTCAAACAATCCTGTACTTCACACATGAAGAACCTATTATCAGCCAGCTCTTGAATTGAATTATACTATAAACCAGGAACCTGAGCATCAGCTAAAATAAATTTGAAATAATACCAAACACAACAGAAACTATCAATCTTCTTTGGGGCAAAGACTGAAATGTCAGACTATTTTTTTAGTTAATGAATATTCCAGACTAACAAAGCCTGAAGATGCTGTTTTGATCTGTGTTCTTCTGCAAAATGGATTAAAAAAGAAATTACATTTCTCAACATCTGGTGAAAGATCAGGTTTCCAAGGAGATGAAGTCTGGGCCTTGGATAAGTAGCCTTACTGCATTTTTCCAACAAATTGAGGTAAAAAAGGCAGGTGCAATATGCAGTTAATGGCAGTGAGTTTCCTTGATATCCACCTCATTCAATGTGCAGCTCAATTAAATAGACATCACAGGTTATCTGACAATGTTCAAAGTGATTAAATACACATAAAACCAATTGGATAATCACAACTGAGATTTCTTCCTCACACAAAAAAAATTCTCAGAACTTAAACAGGCTTTTCAAATAACTCAGAACACCAACTCTTAGAAAGAAAAGCCTTCTGATTTTTTAAGTGCAAAAATTTTTCTGCTTCAATGTCTTGAGTTTCAACTATGTAACACCTGAGCATCAGTTGGGATTTGATCTGACTAAACCTGCAACATATTTCCTACTGCAATGCGCGACCACCACATACATATACATATATACACACACCCCACGGGCAGAGCACAGCTTTGCTTTGCTTCATCCATTATCAATACACTACTCAAAATACGTCTACAAACTCTTAGAGAGACTGAAAGACCCAGAAAGACTGAAAGCTCTTTCGCCAGGTTTGAAAATGCCATAAACCACCTTATATGCATCTTCAAGCACCTCCAAAACATAGATCGTAATTTCTGTGGGTTGATCAAGCAGAACTTTCAATAACCAGATTTCAAAAGTTGGTAACTGAGTTCCAGTCAGCCTCATCCAGTCAGCTACTGCATTTATCAAAATCAATTATTTCAGGCTGAAGCTCTCAAAATATGATGACAGCCAAAAATTAAAGTTTCAAAACATGTTTAATGTATCAAAGTAAACAGAGAAAGCTTAAATATTGCATTCTGTAAACTTAGTGGGAACCAAAAAACTACACAAGATTAAAAATACCTATTTATTTTGGGCTTCTCTTTGCAGTCATTTGCATATGATATGCCTTTATACAACTTTTGTTGAAGACAACTAACTTCAGAGAACTTCCTAACACTTGGGGATACAGGCAGCTGCTTTTTACTGCTTTTCTGCCCTTTCTTAGAAACAGAACTGTAGACAAAAGTGATGATGAAGGTTAAAAATGAGAAGCATGCAGGTTACAGAACTGAAACAGAAAGTCACTACAGGATGCACCAAATTTACTTTGTTTTACTTAACAATAATGGATTTCTTCAGGTTTTCCTGTAGCTCCTGTCAAAGTGCAATAACACGGGGCAATGGGCCCCATGCAGACAACAGCTTAAAATATTATCTTTGAGCATGGAAACAGCACTTCTGTACTCCTGTAAACGAATTAACCTGCACATCACCTGGTATTTCCAGTGTGTTTGATATCAGTTCCCTTGGAAAAACCTGCCTGCCTCACCTGCAGCTCACAGGCTGCAGCTCTCAGCTTTGCCATCAGTCTTGCACTGCATCAAAGAACTGTGTGCAACTTTAAGCTCCACCAAATAAATCCAACGAATGCTCTCTGTTCTTACTCCCGGTTTCCCAAAAGAATCCTTGAGAGCAGGTATTTAAATCAAAAAAACAAATCTCCTGTAAAGTTCCCCTACAAACATCACCTTCCTAATACATCCCTAGCAAGGGTCCCCAAACACAGCAGGTCTCTTGGGAGCACGTGGTGACAGAGACATGGCAGCAGGCCTTAATTCCAGCTGTGGCTTTGTGGAATCCCAGCTCCAGCCACCCGAGCTCCCTGACACCCAAACCAAACAGCTTTCCTCACATTCTCTGTGGTGCTTCTCTCTTGTCTACTCTCCCAAAGAACTTATTTTACAGGGCTTGAGCCTACACAACCCCACACACCACGGCTGGCATCCAAACAGACAATGCAAATGCACAGCACGGAAGAGAATAAGGGATACATAAAACCCCAACGAAATGCTGTGGCTGTAGATTATTTTACACACTCAATTTCTACAAGCAGGCATAAAAACCCAAGAATGGTCATGAGAAGCACAAACCCACAGAAGTCAGGAGAAGTAAAGCCTTTCCCCTTAATAAGCAGCTGTGGTTTAGAGTAACCAGAGAGGTCTGTAGTTCCTGATACTTCAAAGAGCTATTTACATTTGCATATTCCTGGAGGATACAAAACATACCTTCTGAAGAGGGCAGAGTTTAACCTCAGCCTTCTGCAAGACCATTTACAGAAACAGTTAGCCAGAATTAATACTTAATTGGAACAAACATCCTTTCTTTTCTCCCTAACAGACTTAGCTGCAGCCTGTGTATTATCAGTCACTCAAGTTTAAAAAGTCCTTTTGATAAAAGAAAAGATAAACAGGCAGGACAGGTACTTTTAATACGAGCATGTTAAAAAAAAGAAACATGGGATTTTTAATGTTGAAGGTCCAGAATTTAAAAAAAAAATTCTACTTAGAGATTGAATTTTGAAAAGAGATTGGATTCAAAATTATTCAAGCAGACGATCACGCTCTGCAGCTGCCCCTTTCTACCTCACATACTAAGGAAATACTTTAAAATTCCAGTAGGCACATTTGCTTCCAAGGCAAGAAAACACACCCACTTGTTCCTTCACCGTTATTTTTCAAGTACGAAAATCTTCTCAAAACTGTTATAATCGAGGCACTGGAGTAACAGAAACCTCAGCAATTAAAAATGCAAAGTGATTCCCTTGCCTCCCCAAGCGCAAAATCTTGATCTTGGGAAGCCACCTTCGTGCTCCCGGCGCGTTACGTTCACTGCCGAAGGAAAACCTTCCTCTCCTTGCGACAGGAAAGGCGCACACAGGTGTCCGACAGGGCACCGGGAAAGCTGCTCGGGACTAGGGGGATCCCCACGGAAAAAGCCCCGGCGAGCGCCCGGGATGCTCCGGGCGGACGCGAGGAGCCCCCGGCCGCGGGGCTGGCACCTGCCCGCAGGTGGGACCGGCCACCGTGCGACACAAACAGGGAATTCCCCAGCACCGCCATCGTTCTGGGCTTTCACACGGGGCCTCCCAGATCCCGGAGTGACCGGCGGAGACGCCGGGGACCGGCTCTGACAGGGCGGCTCCCGTGGCGGGGAAGGCGCACCGACCCTTCTGTGAGACCCACCCGAGCCTCCCTGTCCCTGGGGGCGACTCGCACCGGGGAGGGGGCACAGCCCGGCACGCCCCCCCCGGAGCCCCGGGACCGCCCCTGCCCTCCGCGGGACCCCGGCCCGGCTCTGCCCGCGGCTCCGGGCCCGGCCCCGCCT
>VZTD01003963.1:1255465-1309532 GCA_013397725.1 Rhagologus leucostigma
CCCTCCCGAGCGCCGGCAAATCCCCGGGTGGCCCCGCGGTGCCGGCCAATCGGAAGCGCGGCTGCGGGCCTTGGTCCCGCCCTCCGGCCGGGGGTGGGGCTGAGGGACTCCGTGGGGGCGCCGCCGGGACCCGGATGTGGCGATGGTGGCGAGGTCGGCGACAGTTCGGGGCGGGTGTGCCCGGGGCGGCGGTAGGGGGGTGTTGCCTCGCCCGCGCTGCTTCCCCAGCGGTGCCGCCCGCGGCTCCCGCCCGCTCCCCGCCCCGCCGCTGGGGTTCGCCCTTGCCGCTGCGTCACTGGCGTGTGACGTCATCCGAGGCAGTGACGTCACGCGCCGAGGTGTGAAGGTCATGGCGGCGCTGCCCCAGCCTGGCCGCAGTGCCCGGGCCTCGTCTCCTTCCTTCCCTCGGCGGCGAGGCCCCGGCCTGGCCCTGGAGACCGCCCTTGTGCCTCAGGGAACCGGTGCCGTGGTGTGACGACCCGTCCACTTTTTGGGTCAGCTTCTCTGGGCCTCAACGCGTGGGCGCTTTGCCCTCGATCCGCCCTGCCTGAGGGTCACCATCGTGTCCGTCAGCGCACCGCCACCTGGGCTGCATCCATCCGCAGCTGTGTTCCCGCTGCTGTGGCAGCCCCGTGGCAGCTCCACGTCACCCCGCCAGGTGTGTGCGTGGGTCCCAGTACCCTGTCAGGGAGTCTGTGTTGTGTCACACCGCACCTCTGAGCCCTCAGCCTCCAGCTTGTCTTGGAGAGGCGTGTGTGATGCTGACATAGCTTCTCTGTCACTGATGCTCCATCGCCTCCCAGCGCGGGCACACAATGCCGGAGCTGCTCACGGCATCAGTTCTGTTCAGCATGTGCAAAAGGCCAGCGATGGAATGTGGTAAAGCCATCTACTGCACCATGTTCTGGTCTAAATTTAGACAATCCACACAGCGGTGTAAAGGGGATGTGTTGCAAGAACATAATCACGGCGTGGCTGCTTTCAAATGCAAACATTTGCTAAACGTGATTGCGTGATTGCTGCATCAGATTATCATTGCCACATCCTAATTGTCTTAACATTTCCTGTCCTGTGATGCCACGTCCCAGAGGTTTGGTTTACGTTTCCTAGTGTAACATCACCAGGGAAGTGTGGATTGCAGCAGGGTTGCGTCACGGCGTGGTTGTGGTTATCCCAATCCACTGTCTCAGGACCTGGGCTCAGCCCGGGACGGCACTGACAGCTCGTTTCCACCTAATTGAGTGGGGACTAAACACAGGCAGCAAGTGGCCCCTGCTGGATACAAACTCTCTGTTCACATCAGGATAGTCCTACTAGGGAGAAACCCTCCAGCGGAACAAGTTAAATGAAGTACCCTACATTAGCAGAATGGAAATGTATACCATGAAGAAAGAGGAGAAAATGCATCCTTTTATTTCCAGCAAAATGGTGCTGCTTTGATTTGTTTTAGTGCACAGAAGTTCTGGAGGTGGAGAAGTCTCCTTGACTACTTCTTTCAACTAAGTCTTTGTAGTTTTGCTCATTGTTTCTACCCATCTGTAGGAATAATCGTCCTTATGGACTCAATCACATACTGTCTGTTTTAATGAGCCCGGTGCCTGTTGTAGGGAATGATGCCAAGAGTAATGATCTTTAGCTATTTCTGTAGGAGAGCAGCTTAGCAGGCCGTATGTCAGATTTCCCAGTGAATGATTGTTTTGAATTGTTTTTATACCGTAGTTTCTATTCATGAGATATTGAAGAAAATAACAGCATCTGGTTAATCGAATTCCAAATTTCACCATATGAAGATATATATCAGTCCTAGCCTGTGACTTCCCTTGAAATAGATTGTCAGGTCAGTGCAGGGAATTTCTATCTGTAGGTGAGTCAGGTGTCTTACACCTTAAAATTTTAAGGGTGAAGAGCTAAGAAATGACAGTTTGAAGTTTGACAAGACCTGAGTTCAGCTCCTGACACCAAAAAGGTTTGCACCACCCTTCTACCATGCATTTCATAGACAAAAGGCAGACAGGAGAGGTGAGGCTTGACCAAAGGTAGAACATTTTCTCCTTGCAGGGTACTTGAGGAAAGCAGAGCACCCCACAAATTGTGGGAGCTGCTGGGCAGACCAGCTCAGTTGTGTGCTCTGGTGTGTCTGATACAAAAGCAAAAGCATTTCCTCATCCAGACAACTCTCACCTGATTAATTTTCAGATTTTAAGCTTTTTCTTTATAAGAACGTAGTAAATTAGATCTTAGGCAGAATTTTAACTGCCACCTTAGCTATGTTAATACGTTAATACGTTAATGGTTATGCCATGTTTAAACACCAAAATTTAGACTCATTTTTGGCTTAGAATTACGACTTAAAAACAGGAAGAGGGTGTGCTATGTGGCAATTGTACTGAAAATTGTGTTTTATTAATAGAATATTGGAACAAGTAGCTCACGTCCCAGCTAATTTTCTTTGCTGTATTCACATTTGAATGCTACAGTAGCCACTTTTCTGGTCTTAGAGTTTGGGCTTGGTGTCTAGAAGAGGGGCAGATACGATCTCAGCCTATCTAAGGTGTGATAAGGCCATGTCAGTGGTTTCACTTTAGAATCTGCAAGTTTTTAAATCTAGACAACTATTTCCATGCAGAAAAAGGAATCTAGTTTCTCAACTGATAACCCAAAAACTGATAGTGGTTTTTTTTGTTTGTTTCTTTTGGGCAGGGCTTGCCTTCGAGCAGTCTTGATATGTCTCTGGAACACCCACAGATGTTCAGAAGTAACCAGCCAAATTAGTCCTTTGATGTTTTAGTTGTGTTTTCTCTGAAACATGATTCATGACCGCAGTTAGATATACAGAGGACCCAGATCTCTGACTCTTTGGAGGGTGAATTTTTGTGCAATAGTTTGGAGATAGAATTTTATGTGTTTATTTTTTAATGTCTTCCAAAATACGCCCAAGATGTGATACCTATTTTAGCACCTAGCTGTGGATCCAACTGCTTTAGAGCATTTTAAACAGCTGCTGTTTGTTTACAGGTTTTCAGCCATGCAATATTAATTACCTGTCTTACCCTTTTAGCCAATATCTTCCTTCATTTGTCTCTAGACATGCAAGCTGTGATCTTACCTACAGCGGGCGAAGTCAAAGCTCACAGAAAATTATCGAGACTTAATAATTTGAATATCTGGATTTCTTGTTCTGTCTATACATTGAAAACCCTAAAGATTACTGAGCCTTATTTCTGACTCTGTTACACAGAGTTGGTGCCTTGCTTCAACCCAGTTATAAGGGCAGAAGAAACAGCGAACTATGGCTTGGATTCTTTGCAGACTGATGCAAAAAATCTCACCGTGGTGACCTGTTTACTGTAGTCTGCCACAACTCAAGTGTAGCTGGCTCAGACCTCTTCAAAATAAAGGTTTTATCATAATAAGCTATTACAGACTCATTCTTTTCCCAGTTCATCAAATTCTTGAGTTATTACAACACCTAAGCCAGGGTTTTTCTGCTGTTGTTTGGATAAACACTTACTGCTCTAAGGGTGCATCTCCCACCACAATGTTTCCACATTTGAGCATTAATTTCATAAATATAAAGCAAGAAATGCTGACTTTTTCATGTGCCCGCTTCCTTCTGAGCTTTTTAAAACCCATTCTTCTTCCTCCCAGCCTTTATCATCATTTCAAGGGCTGAAAGCTTATTTCAGGCAAAAAGAGAAGATTCTTATACAATCCATCGATTTCAGCCCTGTGATCTCTGAGAACACCAGTTATTATTCAGAGACTCAATAGGAGCTCTCCAAGAGCTGGCAATCCACTGTCTGGCAGCATAACAGGAACAGGAAGAAGAATCTGAGGAGGAAAATCAGGCTAAAGCCAGGGAATTAAGAAATTTTATGTACTTCTTTGCAATATATTTTCAATCTTTACAGAAGGTTCCAGACAAAGAATTTCTATCTTTATCTGGATTCGACCTTAATGAAGGTTAAAGCACTTCAGAGTTTTTACTACATTAAAAATATATGGAATAGAGTTTGTATTTCAGAGGCTGGAAGTCTCAACTTGAAGGAGGCATGGTAAACTGTAAATATGTTAAGAAAATTTTAGTGAGTAAAATATTTAAAGTTGAAAACTGTAAAAGGCTACAGCCTTTTCAAATAACAGTGTTTCTTTTTTTCTTTTTTCCTGGGATTTTATTAAAATGTTTCCTAGAGTTTTATTTATCATTTTTGTTGATAAGAAATCAGTATTCATTCTTGGAGTAATTTTGAGTAAACACCATATTTATTGCTTACTTGTTTTATGTATCATGTATAAACCTAGAGTTAGCTGGTGTGAGATTCTTCCCTTCACAAAACAGAATTAAAAATTCTAGAAGTTATTTTGTTAGAAGAGAATTGGGCTGAAGACACTCTTGAAGTTGCTGACCATGTTTCTTCAAGTTTTACTGAGGGCACTAAGATTCAGGGTAGAGTTTTGCTGCCTTTTCTTGGTAGGGGTCTTACCATTTTCTATGTTCCATTAAACACCAAAACTTTTTCTTTTGGTACTGAAATGAAGAGAGAATGAATTTCAACCAGCCTTGATTTGCTTGTTCAAAAGGGTAAATAAGAAGCAGAAACAGTTGAACAGAAAAATATAGCTGGAATTGTAAATGTCATTTAAATAGTGGGGTTTTTTTAACTAATTAACAGCCACAGACTGTATTAATTAAATGAGTCTAATATCCTCCCTTTTGCAGATTGGAAAAACAGGCCTGGAGATTAATGAGTTGGTCAGGATTACACCCACATATTAAGTCAGATGCAAAGCCACAATTAGAACTGGAGCAACTCATGGCAGCTCTTCTAAAGAGTTTGGGGAGTCACTCAGCACCTCCAGTTGGTTTTTCATATCGGTACACAAAATATTTTACTTGTTTTCCAAATACAAGGAAATCATGATGCTTAGGACACATAATTTGAAAAGAAGCTTCGCAATCTCTAAAAGTTAGGGGCTTGATTCTCTTTTTAGTTAGTGCTGATAACTCTAATAGGAGTTTAACAGTCCCTGGTGGGAGGATGGATTTCCAGATTGACAGGCTGTAACAGGACAGTGGGACAGTGACTCCATTTTTTTGCTGTTTCATCTTGTAAATATACTAGACTTTATTCTGGAGTTTTTACGTAATTCTTACACAGTCAAAATTCAGCATTGGTTTCATGCTTGTTCCATCAGACCTCTGGAGTGAAGCCTGCAAGCTCTCAGGGTTAAGCACATGACAGAGGTTGTTCTTCCCCTCAACCCTACATCTTTCTGTGCAGGGTTTTAGGATTAAGATGCTTTCAAAGCCATGAGTGGCTGCAGGCAGGGAAAAGGGAAAGAGCAGTGCATCTTTTGTGTTGTATGCTAAGCTACGACTTCTCCGTTGTCTATTAATGAAGCAGGCTATTAATACTGCTTTGGTACATACTAATGTTGGATGAAAAACCAGTTTTGTTGCTAGAGAAAAAGCTGCTATTTAAAAACCAGAGCAAAAGCAGATTAATTCTGAGGCTTATGAGTATATCAACCAGTAGGTGTGCCTGGAGTGTTGTAAATGGGAAAGGTGGGAGGACTCTGTCGTGTTATTAGTACATGTAGAAAGACAGGAAGTACTTAGGGAAGGTTTCCCTCTTGTTCTGAGTTCCAGGAAAGTTATTCAGCCAAACAGATGAATCACAAAGCAGACTGGGAGGGAGTTTCTGTGTGGCATGAAAATAACAATCTTAGAGCCTGAGAAGTGAAACAATTTGATGCTTTTGTTCTGCTGCAGATTTTTCGTGGAAAATAGCAACCCCACGAATAGCTGACAATGAAATGTCTTAGTGCATGAAATGTGAAGTTTATATAAGAGAGAGTGTCTTACTCATCAGCTGCTCTATTTTAAGCCCTGCTCAGCATGAGGACTTTCATTTTGTGATCTATTTGGACAGCAGCTGGTACATTAGAGTTTTACGTTAGCTGACATCTTTACAATCCAAAGGATACTTAACATAATCCTGTAAAACCTATTCTCATATTTGTGCTCAGTCACTCAAATGCCATCTCAGTGTCTTGTCTTTGCCCATGTATATTTTCTGTCTACTTCATGTTAAAAAATGGTCAGTGTATCAACAGCATTAAAGTGATGTTTTGTGAAGATGTGATCAAAAAATGTATATACAGCGTATGTGATAAAATGGATGTACCGTTTCAGTGACTGCAAAAGGCAATGGAAAAGAATCCATAGTAACATATGTTGGGGATAAATTCCAGCAACTAGCACAAATAACAGAAAAGATGGTATGTATTAATAATTTTATACAAAGATGAGCTACTTGCATGATTTAGATTCACTTGGAAATATTTACATGGTGGAAGGATGAAATGGATGTCAAGTTGCAACCTAATTCCAAAATCCAGCAATTATCAAGTAGTTTGTCTCTTGCCATAAAGTCCTAGGACTTCATCTATCTGTTCCTGCAAAAAGAAAAGTCTTTTCCATCTTTTGGGATTTTGAATCCCACTCAGCCCTAAACAAATGGCAAAATAGTCCTGACAGAAGCTAAAGTTACCTGTTCCTGGAGATGCTTGGGGAAAAGACTGATGAGGAGAAAGGACAAAATAAGGCACTGTTGAGGGATGGCAGGCACTGGACCCTCGAACACAGTATGCAGTGGAGCTCCCTTGCAATGTTTTTCCCTGAATCCCACACCTTTTATACCCTCCCTTGGCCCCACCAGCTCTTGGGCCCTGATGTGGTCACCTGACCTGCATGCTCAGGAGCTGTGTTCACATCCTGGGGGATGTGAACTGGAAACTGAAGCTGGGAGGTGTCAGGATGTCCCGCTGATGAGTTCAGGTGCTGTAAAGGTAATTTGACTCTTTTCTCAGCAGCAAAACTTGCCTAGGAAAGGTGGAAAGCTACTTCTCTTTGCACGTTTAATTTCCCACGTGAGCGATCTGGCATCCACCGTGTTTTGCGTGTTTAGCTGGCCTTGCTTGTTGAAATCTTAAGCACCAATGTCATACTAAATGTATTCTCACCCAGACTGCTGCCACAATCCCTCGGGTTTGAAGGGAGGGATTTAACAAAGGAAAGCAAGAGGACTTTACCCTCTACCTGTTCCCCATGAGTGGTGGCCAGGAGGTTCGGCACCATGTGACTCACAGTCCTGCAGCTCCACTTTCATGCTGTACTCGTATCCACCACTCATTTCTCCTGCAGCTGCCCAAACAGTTTGAACTTACAGCAAAGCTACAAAGCTCCCTCCCACATCTGATACAGGCCCCACCTTCTCCACACCCACTCCATGACTTCGTGAATCTGCTTATTAATTATGTGCATGTCACTGGGAGTGGCATAAATTTTAACTATTTGCTTAATATTTATTAACTAAAGAAGTATTGCACTTCTTTGATATCAGTGTGATGTTTATATTTCCATATGTGACTACAAACATGAAAATTAGGGCCCTTACAGAATGATTTCGACTCCTGTAAATTATTATTCTATGCTTTGTCAGCAATTAGTTTTGCTTTTTACTTCTGAAAAAAACCCCAGTAGTTCTCAGTGTGATGAGCAAAAAGATGATCATCAAAGTGACCTGCTACACTGTTTATCTTAAACATAGCACAGACCTATCCACTCGCTACAAACACGTGTTTGGAGACAAAAAGGGCATAGAAGGACTAGTCTGGATAACAGCCATGCTGCTCTTGAGTCAGTCCTGCAGATGTTTCTTCAAAGTGTGATACAGCAGCTTGACCATGGAGTCCGAGGGAGTGGAGGGAGCATGACTAAAACATTCATTGTTGCCAGATAAATGAGGGGCCACGAGGCTGCCCCGGGAGCCCAGGGCAGGGCAGGTGGGACAGTCTAAGCAGATGGTTATGGCTTGCTCCGAGCGCTACGGATTTCTGTAGGATATGTTAATCAACACATTTTAACCACCAAAACAATGCAGTTTTTTAAATAAAAAATGCCAATGGGCAGTTGCACTTCTTATCCAGTACTACTTCAGTGATTTTCACATAATGCTAATGAAATTCAAGATACTCTGTGTATGCGCTTACCGTGTTTGTTTCCCTGTCCATTTCTTTGCTTCCTTGGATGTGCTTCCAGGAAGCTGCCTATTTATAAGCTTTGTGTCATCTCCAGGTGTCCTATGAACCAGTGTTTGAAACAGAGATCAAGAAGTGATGCGTGAGATTACAGGGGAGTCTTAACAACTTAATGACAGACAAACCTGCAACACCCAACAAAATAAAATCCTGGTCAGTGCTTCCTCACATATTCCTCCTGCAGGCTTCTCGGCCAGAGAGCCCAACCTTGCTGTGATACCTACAACTCCCTTCCTTCTGTGGAAAGAAAATTTATGCTAAAAAGTCTTTCCTGCCATCTTAGGAGGGTAATCCTTTTCGGTATGTGGTTTTCTACTGTTGTTTTACACTTGATCTTTTAATTAATTCGAACTCCAAGGTGGAAGTAGCAGCTTGGGGTAGCCAATTATTTTGAATTTCCTTAGGTTTGCTTCCATAATCCTTATGCTGTTGTCAAACTAAATTATGTTGATGGCATAAAACAGCAGAAAGTTTCAAAGCATTCTTTTTAATATTTTTAAAGTCTCTCAAGATTCTCCACTGAAATACAAGATAAAAATGAAAATCATTTCTCTTTTTGCCGGTGTTCTGTTGTGGTACACCAAATTCTTTTTTCACATTATCTTTTTGCTTGTGATTTTAGGTACTAGCTTGAGGTTCAGAGGGTAAAAGGCTCAGATGCCACAAATAATAATGTCAGTTAATCAATAATTATATTAATTGGTCAATATGAAGATTTTGCCTCTAATAAAAACCTCAGACTTCTATTACTTGGCCTGCATTCAGACATTTCTACCTCTGGCATTTGTATTTCTTGTGAGTATCGAATCCCCAAATATGACTGAAAAAGGAAATCAAACACTTATTGGAAATAAGAAGGGTAGCCAAGATTCTCTTGGCACGCTAGAAATGCATTTTGTATACCTCGTGTAACCTTATGGAAGCCATTTGGGTTTTGTAATAATCTGTGGGTTTGTGTAACAAATGTGCCCTAACTCAGCATATCTGAAAAGGTGTGCAAGGTAGCTCTGAAACTGGAAGTACGAATAAGATGACAAAGAAATGGCAAGAAAATGTTGTCCAGATGGTATCTTCATTTTTCATGGCATTAACTTTATTCTGTGTTTAAAATTTAATGAAGACCTGAAAAACAATTCTGGCAAATGAGGAAAATAGATGGTGGTGTGATGAACCAGCAAATCATACCCGTGAGAGACAGTAAATGTGTATTTCGCTCAGCTAACACAGGCCCAAAAGGTCTCACTCTTGACCTACAATTAGTCCTGGAAGACAGTTCTGATTCTTTAGTTATCAGTGGCCTAAAGAACAGAAGGTGGTCACACAGTTTGTCTGATGGTACCAAAGCTACAAGAGTAAGAGAGTATCTGTTTGATTGTGCTGGCACATTTTATCTGAGTCATCCTGCACCTGTGTAATGTATGAAGTGTGCACATATGTTGTAGGATTTTTTCTAGTATATTCATTATTTTATCTTCCAAGTAGATGTCATTTGCTGAGATGTATTATTGGAAAGATTTGTCTTCTGTTGTTGGTCATTTCTTTCTTATTGCAGCAAGGAATGCATGTGTTTTCCTTTTTTTCCAAAGGTGTCTTTTTGAGGATGGTGGTGTTTGAGGCTTGACATTGTGGTTGGTTAAACAGTGTTTTGTGGCTTGGGCTGTCACACAGAAGGCAGTTAAATATGCACATTCCTTATTATTACAAGGCAGATAGGTCAATAAATCATCAGATGAGTGTTTGCTTGTCTTAGGTACTTCTGTGTCTGTTAAACTCGGGGCTGCCAGCAGAGGATGAGAAAACATTCTTAATGGTGCTTGGTGCAGACTAACTCAGATGTCACTGGCCATTGGTTGCATAACCTCCATAACTACAATCCTAGTCGATGAAAACCCTTCTTCTTCAAAGGGGCTTTTTTGAGTCTTTTCATACATATTGTTATTCTTCCCATTCACATAGTAACCATTTTTACCTCCTATTTGTCTCTGCTTTTAGACTAGTTTGGATGCACTCAGTGCTTTAAAAACAAACCTTTAAAGGCATTTCCCTTTATTTTCTGTGAGAAGCCGTGGTAAATGCCATACGCTTTTAAGCAATTAAAAGGCTTTGTGACTTTGGTTTTTTATGTTGTTAATGCAGTTGGTACAGATTCAATGGGCTTTCATATGTAGCAAATCCATCATATATCTATTTTCTGTCTCCTGGCACCTCTGATAGTTTGATGTTGGGCTCTGAGTAGCTCTTCATATTTCCATGGTTACAAGTAGTCAAAAGGGTTCTGTTAACCCCAAAAGGCAAAGTGATTATGTCTCTTTTTTTTGTTATAAGAAGCATAAAATGAACAAATTAGACTATGGATATGAAAAGATTGTTTTAAACATTTCAACACAAACTTTTAATTTTCACTCACTCAAGAAGTGTTGGAGTCTTTGCCACAATTATGGCTATGTCACACTTTTTGTAAAGATGAGTTTTTATGCGAAAACCTGAAGGATCTTTTTTCTTTCTCTTTTCATTTTGATTGAGGTTTACAATCGATTTTGAAGGCAGTGGATTTAGAGCAAACAATGCGGGTTCAGAGCTATCCTGTGATTAAATAATCAGCAGTGACCATAACCATTACTATGCGTGCTATTGCTTATTGTCAAAGGTAGAACAAACGGAGGTAAAAAGAACATTAACTTGCTGAAGAGCACAGGTGTGGACACATCCACATCAGGATTTCAGATCTCAAATTGCTGTATTTCTTTCTAAAAAAATACTGACAGAAAGTCTCTTCTGACTTTCGGATCTCACCTCTCGTCAAGGCCTAGATTCTTCCCCATAAATTAAGTGCAGAGAGCTGCACCTTCTGTGAGTGGATGAGAGATGTTAGAGATCCTTAACAGGAGAAGGCCGCTGGAAGGAACAGTGTTTTTTCTGAGAGGCTTTCTGAGACTGAAGCAGTTTTTTTCTGTAGGATAGACACAGGTAGCTGTGATTTGTTACAGTATCCTGTGATGAAGAGCTCTGAATCAAAGAGAGGTTTCTGGATCTTCCCTGGACAGAACAGGTAGTGAGCTGCTGAGGGCAGGGAAGTGAGAGGGAGTGATAAAAGAAAGCTGGAGAAAAGTCTCTAATGGGAAGAGAATATCTTGTCTACTGAAAAGGTTTTGTACAGTGATAGAAGCATTGGCTGGAACTGCAGAAAGGGTGAAAAAAACTCTGCCAGGGGAAGAGACTGAGACTCTGTTACCACCCATAAGGTGTTACTGCTTCAGTGCATACAGCAAAAGCACCAGAATCTTCCTAATTGAAGGGGAGAAAATGCCTCCTTTTCCTTTCTTTCTGGCAGTTTTCTTTTCAGCTGGAGGTACTAAAATTGCTGAGTCTCCAAGCCAGTAGAGGAATAGGCTGGTTTTATGGTAAAGTAGCAGGTAATACTGTAAAACAACAAGTTGTTTAAATAGTAAAGCCATAGGGCAAACTATATTAATGTGGAAAATGGACCAAAAAGCACCATATTCTATCTATCCACTTGAAAGACAGACAGCAGTAAAACACAACAGTCTTTGGGAATTACCAATGTTCACGAATATTCAGAATCCCAGTGGAGTGCACGGGCACACCGGTTGTATTCAGACATAATGCGTGAGAGGTGCTAAATGTTTTATTATACAATGTATCTAAACGCTTCCAAGCAGGAATGTTGTCCCAGTCCATGTATGAACAATTGCTGAGAAATGGAATAAAAAAACCTCTGGAGTTGTGATTGAGCTGGCTGCTCCCTGTTGGTACCTAACTGTTGTAGTCTTCAGGTGCCAGATTGTGAGGCAATGTGTGCACGTCTGGGATGTTGTAGGTGTGAAACAATAATTATGCAGAGCGAACGCCAAGATCATGCTTCCAATCTGACAGTCAGGCCAGCTGTGAGCCCAGGGAGCAGGGTTTGTGGACCTGAACCTGCCTGACGAGGTGGTGGCAGGATGCCACAAGTGCCACCAGGAGCATAACAGCACAAAGAACAGGGCTTGCTGATGAGAATTTTGGCAGCCCATTTCAGATCCACCTGTGTCTTTACCAGGTGAATCAGGTGCCAAGAAATGACATCTCTTGGATCTCAGGATTTTCTCTCTGCCAAGTTTAAAGTTCTTAGAACTGTGAATGTATGGTCTTGCTTGCTCCCAAGGAGTGTTTGGGCCTTTTTCAGGTAAGGGTTACGTGTTTTAAGCTCCCTTCATCACTAAGTTTTCTCCTAGTAGTGCAGTTACAAAGAGATGAGAATGTTCTCTCGCTTTTTCTGTGACTATATTTTTACTGGAACAGAGCAGTTTGGTTCAAACTCTTTGTGTGTCTGTAAGAACAGCAGTGCAGTATACTCATCATGTTCCAGGCAGTAATTGCCGAGGTAACAAAGTTAGAAAAGGAAAATATTTGGTAGATGCATAATTAGTATGGAATCGTTCTGGAATCCTGTAAATTGGCATGATAAATTCAAATTATATGTCAAACCAATTCTTCTGTCTCCAGAGTGAGAAAATCACTCCTTTGGAATTTCAATGGGAAATGAATTCATTATGAACTCACTATCAAGAAACTAGAATATCCTAATATTTGGTTAAAATCTAGTATTTTATAACATATTGTTACATCAGTGCTTGTAAAACTATCATTGACTTCAGTAGGACTTGTGAGTAGCTTGTGAATCTGTGTGTAAAAATATAAATTTTCCTCTCGGAGCAGTAGTTTTTCTATTTGCCTGGAAAAGATCCTTGACCCCTCTATATGACAAAAATCATTGTCTAGAAAAATTTTCCTTCATAGACTATGCTAGCATAGCTCTGGCAAGGATGAGAGAAAAACTATTTTATAGAAAAACAAAGATAGTCCTATTAGGGATGGGAGATTAGAGCTGATCCTTTCCTGGGTTCTTCAGACTTGGAGTTTCTAATTCCACCAACGCTTTGGGCTAAGTCCCTCTATGAAGAGCTGTTTAGTTGTTTATAAGCCTTTCTCTAAAGTACCTACATGACAAATTGGAAGAAATTTGTTCTTTGGTGCCCACAAGAACATTTGTTTGTTCTAATCTGTCTTCACTAGTCCAGCTATTATTGTTTGGAAAGCAAGCTTTTGGGGGAGGTCAGATGTTTATTTTATCATAAAATCTTGTTAAGGTTCTAAATTCAGCTGCAACCCTCCGATCACTCTGAGAGGCCGAGGCCCAAGGATGATCCCTTTGTTGTGTTGCTTTCAGTGCATCAGGAGCAGAAAATAAGGAACTCTTTTTCTTACAGAACAAAAATTAAAAAGTAAGAGCTTTCTTGTTATTCTTCAATATTTTTACAAGTTTCCATTATCATTGTTCAGCTTGCATAAATGTCCTAAAAACACTTCAAGCAAGTTGCATCTTAGCAGTGCTTATCCAGGAGTTTCACCTTGTTCGCTAAAGCAGATTCTGAGCTTCCCAGGACCCAACTGTGCAAAACAATCTGCAGTTCTTCCTTCTCCATGCACTCAGGTTCTGGTGATGAAGGTGGGAAGGCTATCACAGAAGCCATGAGGGAGGGTTTTATCAAATATTGTTAAGCTTTTTGACTCATGAGGAACATTTTTATGTTTGCACTTTTGGCTAGCAAGCCTGTCAAATGTGTACAAGAAGTATGTTAAACGAAAGGACATGGGAAAGTAGTATCATAGTGCTGGGATAAACGAAAGTATCAAATGAAATGAAACTTCAGATTTTTAACTCACCTCATCAGGAGTTATCACTCAGATATCTGAGCATGTGGTCGTCTCTCAAAACTCTCTCATTATGGAAGCATTTATTGAGTTTACACAGAGAAACTTAGATCCGAGTAAGAGAAAAATATTTAGCAATTATGAAATAAAGCATCATTTAAGATCTTTCTACAAATAAAGCAATAGCAAAAACAGAATTGCATTTTATTCTGTGAATATATGATTAAATTTATCTTGTGTTTGAAAAGATCCTTTTCTATCCATGAACACTTAACGTAGATCAGAACCCAGAAAAGTGATCGTAAGACAGTTCTGTGCGTGTAACCTCCAGCAAACTGGCCTGTGGTCAGCCTGGCTGGTTTGTTGCTGCTGCACAATAATTTACGTGTTCCATGTGTTTGCAGCGTCTCCTGCACGTGTTGGATGCACCAGGAGAGGGCAGAACTACACAGGTGTAGTCACTTACAGGGGATCTGTGCCGTGTGGTTAAACGAGAAGGGGAAAACTCATCTGTGAGAAGATTCGCTGGCAGCTGTCATTGAATGTTCACCTAAAATCAGTTCCTCGGATATTCAGAAATTATATATTTTCTACGTAAGTGTTTCATTGCTGCTCTGCTACCAAGGAATGCTTCTGAAGGAAATGATTTCTGGGTTTTAATAGCACTGTGAGGGGAGCTCCAGCATCTAACTGGATTATTCAGTGTCCACTTGGAATGGAGTTATCATTTTCAATGTTGAAGGTTACTGTAAATCTAGTTTATTTTGCTTTTTTTCCCTTGTTTTTTTTTCCCTATAGTCTGATTTCTCATTTAATTATTTTGAGAGTTAATTTTTTTCCCTTTCTTCAGGTTTAGAATAAAATATTGTAAACCAAAGTGCCTATTTTTTAATATATATTGTAAAATATTAGCCACATTAGCTGTAAAACAGATTAAAATCAGTGTTTCTCTTGAAAACCTGAATGGAATGGAATGAGACAGTTATTTTTATTTTCTGTAGAGAACCTGATTTAAAGGCCACTCACTCAGTTACGTTGGGTAAACTGGGTTGTTGATAAAGTGGGATTTATTCAGAACAGAAAAAAAGTGGTTTCAGCTTGACTAAAGAGAAGGGGTGACAGACTTGGGGAAGAGGAGAATGAGTGAGTAAAGGACAGCTGAGGTGACAGTGACCTTCACTGTTTGCTTTGGTATAGTTTTTTGCCTTATTATTGTAGGGTCTTTCTAGCAAAGGCAGTACTGTTGGGTATTTTTTTTCCTCTGGGAATTAGATGGAAGGATATAATCAAAGAATCCTAATATTTATGCTGCAATAAAAATTATTCACGCTAATGGTAAGTAGCTGTAATAAACTTTATTTTACAGTTAATCTCCAAATATTGCATTTGAGCCTTTTTTGTTTATTTAAAAATGGCAGGAGTATGCTTAAGCAAGTTCTTGAGAGCTATAAAGTATAGCTGGCTCAATATATCATCAAAATGAAATGGCTGAAATGGTGTCATCATCCTCATAGTCTGGAGGTAAGTAGGCAGAAGGATTTTGGGGATATTTAAATCACTCACAGTAAAACCAAAACAGTCTTTTGCAGGCAGAAAATACCAATATTATTGCAGAAGTGCTTTTTTAAGAACTATAATCAGTATTGACCTCTGTCTAAACTAAGAGAGGATTGGGGTTTTTTTTAATTGTGGATCAGGAATGCAATCTTTGGTATGAACCACACTTTGCAGATCATATGGGGGCTGTCTCAGCCCAACAGCTGTCTCTTCATCAAGCTGGAAGATAGTTTGATCTCCCAGAATCTCTGTCCCCAAAGTGTTGTCAGTTCAGATCCTCTCATCTGGGCTTATTGGACTGGTATTATGCCATCTGTATGAGCAATTCTGACTGCCCCGCTGTTTTATTAGATAACATCTAATAATTTGGAGTAATATGAGTGCCCTCATCCCCACATATAAATATATTGCCAGTATCGTGACTTACGTCCTTCTAACAGAAATTGACTTTTTATGAGTTATGTGACCTCTGTTGTTGATAACTCATGGGATAAACTCGTATAGTTGTACAGTATTTCTATACCAACCCCACCACACAACATCTGTGGCTATGAGACACAAGCCCAGCACCTGTCTGATGTGAAACAGTCTGGGTCTTTCATATGCTGCAGGCACAGAATGCCCATTTTCCTGTAGAACCATGCCTCAGGATCCAGCTGCTCATTCCAACGGTGTTATTGTGTGGGAGACAAATCTTGAAAACCTGCGCTGAGTGTAAGCTGATGCAATTTACGTTTCTGCATCTGCGAGCCAAACGTTTTGAAAGGACATCCTCCCCTGGTTCTCAGCATGAGAACTTGGCAACCCAAACCTGACTATTCGTATGCCCACATCCATTTTCACTTAAATCACTTTGACAAAAGCATCAAGCTAGAGTTTAAAAGTGCTTCTAATATTAACTCTGTTCTTTGGCAATTTCATCTGACAAAACTTCCAACTTCCTGTTTAACATTACAACAGGGAGTTGTGTTCTGAAGGCCGAAATAGCCCTGTACTAAAATCTGTATGTAAGGATTCAGATAAATATAACATTTTGAGCTAATTTTTAGCTGTTTGAAATGCAAATAAACACAAGATTTAGTTGTCAGTATGAACTTGCTGGATGATTTGGATCAACAGATGAAGCCAAGGCAGTAATTCCCTGAAAATATTATTTTGAGAACTGAATCTGATGAATGTTTTAGAGCCTTATCTTCTACATACTGCTTCACTTTTCTTAGTGAAAAAACTAAAAGATGCAAGTTTCTCTTGGCTTTTGAGTCTCCTTCGGTCTGCATATAATTATAGTAATATACAAGTAAAGATATCCCCATGTAAATCCTTTTGTTCATGACTTTGAATTCAAAATGCTCTTCTAATATAAATGGTTAATGAATGAATAATGTTTGAAGCTATGAAGAATTATGGGAGCTTTATTCAATTCACTTTTGCCTGTAATCTGGAATATTTTATATTACCTGTTTGGAATTTTACAATCACATGAACTGCCTCAAGCATTTCTTCTCATGTTCTCCTTTGTCAGGTAGATTGCCATAAAAACAATAAAGTTTAGAGAAATTAACTTGCTGAGACTCTGTTCCTTTCACAATTCTCAAGATTTGTACTACAATGAATTATAAAACTCATTGGTCTCTCCACTAGGGTAAAAACTTCATTACCAGTCACTATCAATTCCCTAGCCAGTTTTCAGTCACTTCTTCAAAATAGCCTGGAAAGGCTTCTTGACTGAGTCGAAATCACAGGGTTTATTCTCAGATACAGTGATCACATTGAATACTGCTTCAAACCTAATACAAGTTATACTTAGAGTGGATTTTTCTTCCTGAATTTCCATCAGTGACTCTCAAGAGCTGATTCAAATAAGTGGACAATAGACAGTAGCTGGTGCTTTGCCTTGTCACATGAAAATGTCAATTATTTTCTTCTTTGGGAAGATAAGATTAATTCTGTAATAGGAGTCTTTATTCTTGTATCTTGAAAGCAAATAGATGTCCTACTGCTAGAGATCCCTGTGTTTGCATCTCCCTGTTTATGAACTTCTAGCATGCTTAAGAAAGATCAGAATTCTACCTACATATTTCTGCCACTTCTAAAAACAATAGTTTGTTCCCCTGGAGTTCTAGGAAATATCTGTATTATTCTGTAGCTGAACAAAGAATTGGTATCTACTGTATCTAGAAAAATTTCCTTTAAGAGCTTCTTTTTTTTGGCTTACTGAGTTTTACTTGAGTTGAATTTCTGAGGCTGTGGATTATGTGTAACTTGATATGTTGCTTCTTGAAATGTTACATTTTTGACATGAAGCAGGAAATTATTTTTATCTCAGTTTTGCGGACAGTTCTCAGCCTTGCATTTTCAAAGGCAAGATGCCCTGTTCAGCTCCCAATTCATTAAGTGTTGCAAGGATAAAAACTTTCTAAGAGTTTAAATGAGCTTGAAAACCCTTGGGTGCTGCACCTTCTGTCATCATTTGCTCATGACTATCTGTAATTCTGCCTACTGCAGTATCACCTCTCACAATTTATACTCAGCCACACCATCTCTCCAGTTGAGATCAGGTGTTCTGATTTCCAAGCTGGCATTGTTCCCTGCTTGACACAGTCTTAATACATTCATTTTTGAGGGGTAAGCTGCTTAGAGATTTTCTGGTTTAGGACAGCTCTGGTTTCGTGGATGTTAAGGTAAAAGTATAAAGCTTTTGAAGAGTGCTGATAGTGTGATGTTTGTTACGAAACAAAAGGAAATGGTAGTGCCAAATTGGCAGTGCTTTACCAGCTCCTAAAAAAAAAAAAAAAAAGCCAAGAGGTTTTTGGAGTTCCCAGGTTAATTTGCATGGAGGAGGTGAAGCCCATGATGGAGAATTCTGTTGGTCTGCAGCAGTATAGGAAAGTCGTTCATTCTGTTTCCTTCTTCATTTAGACTTTGCACTTTCTCCAGTCTTGTTGACTCCCCCTCTCTCATTGTTTGTGTGTTCATGCTCCTCTGCTCCACGGTGTTTGTCCATTTTTGGGCAGATCCACCAGTTTCTGCTGGGCTGGAGCTTATGGATGGGATGAGATGTCAACCTAAAATGGACCAATTCTGTTAAGCTGCACTTCCTATTATTCATTGGAAAACAAGGTGAAACTTAGTTTGGTCAATTCTACTTTGACATTCTTTCTTCTGCTGCTGCTCCATCCAGGACACTACGTGAAGCAAGTTAACGCAATAGGTAATGACAAAATGAACCTGGCAGGAGAGAAATGAAAGCTTATAAGGAGTGTGGTGCCTCATATATGGTATTCCTGTTTTAGGGAAGAGGATTGGCAGCTTGACTAACTCCATTGTTTATTCACTGGAGAAGTAACTTACGACTTTGCAATCTGGTTGATGTGCTCAATTTAGAACTGTATATAAGTACTTGTAAATGAAATGTTGATTTCAATTTTTAAAAGCCATGAACTGTTGTTCTTTTTGTAAGCAACAGACAGATGCTAAATCTTTTTGGTTTTAATCTAGTTGTTTCTGTGATTAATATTTATGCTAGCTGTTTACCAGCAGTAGGTCTTATTTTGGCCTCGGTCTGCCTGAATGCTGGGGAGTTACTTTTGTACTCAAGCACTGAGTAGGAATGCTGAAATCTATATGGAACTGGTACTGGAGCATTGTATATTAATTTCTCCACTGCTGAATAATTCTACACTGTTTTTACTGGGAAAAAAAATGGTAGCACTTTGAAACTTGTCCAGCTTCACTGTCTTGATGGTGGAGTCCATTTTAAGACTGATAAACTGAAATAAAATGTGATCTTTATATTTCACACAGAGACAGCAGGTTAGAATTTAACTTCCCATCTAGGCTGCATGAAATAGTGTTGTGGAGTTGTATGAAATTGTGTAGAGAGTTTCTACCTTTCAAATCTAACTTACCTCGTTAATTGTGGTGATTTTTACTCCTAAGTCACTCAATTTGTTCTGGAAATCCCACGTACCAGTATTTTAAGAATTAATAGTTTCATGTGACTTCCTTCAAGTTGTTCTTCTCTGTATTTTAGGATAACTTCCTTGAGTCAATTCTTTGTCTTTGAAAGTACAGGCATTCAAACAAAGGGTAAAAAGATAGAACCAAATTGTGTTGTTATCTGTTTGGGGATGGCCAAACCTTAGAAATAGTTATGCAATATTTTTTAGTTATTTAGATGATTGCCTATGAATCATACAATTCATATTTACTGTAATACTTAAGCATAATTTTAAAGGCTATGAATAAAATAAAAACCGAAACTCAATTATATAGCATTTACACTACATAATATATAAACCATTTATCTTATAAAGAGTAAACATCTTTTCTGAATTTGATGTTTTTATAAAGTTAAATAATTCCATTAAATTTTTAAAATTAAATTTTCATCTGGATTCTTTACCATTTTTATACCAAGTATTAGCTACTTGAAAAAGCCAAATGTAATCATTGCTATAAGTGTGAATTGTGTATTTTGTGGATGCTGGATTCCAAACTTCTGAAGACGTTTCCTTGTCTCTGGTTTTATTTATTCAAATATAATTTAAAATTTAATGAGCTGGCTTTTGCTTTTTGATGATTTTTATTTTTAAAGTTGATTAAGTATTATTTACATTATAATTTTTGTATTTGATCTAGGAAAATTGTATCTGCCATAATGAGAATAATGTGATTTTTTTTAACTCTTTGGGAATGTTCAAGTCTATCTAGTCTAGTGATTGGAGGGAAGTATTAAATTGCTTTTAATACTTTGTGAATATAAGCATTATGTATGGAACTGTGTTATGCCGAAGGCTCTATGTTTGCGTGTACAATTTTTTTGATTTTATCTTGAGATATGTATAAAGCAACTTCTTCCTTGGATTTGTGAAATCAGGAGTTTCGTAGTTAGCCTTTACATCTGGCTTTACTGCCAGATGCAGATCTTGAATATTGGCACACACATTCCCGATTAGTAATATTTACTGAAAAATAGTTATATGGAATTATTGTAAAACATTTAGCTGAAAGGGTATTATTCCAGCTTTTTTTTTTGCAGAAAGTTAAAAATATGAATCATAATAAAATTATTTATGTTTTGCCATAATAATTATCTATATGTCTTATGCTTGAAATCTGCTCATATCTTACGTTCCTTGTTTTATTATTTTCTGTATTTCCAGTTTTTTCCCTCTTCATTTGAATATATCTATCAGCTACTGATATGGTTACTGTCAATGGGTATAGCTGGTATCACACGTAGATATCAGGAACTGTGGTGACGGGACATGGGGGGGGAATGGCTTTAAGCTGAAAGAGAGTAGGTTTAGATGAGATATTAGGAAGAGATTCTTCCCTGTGAGAGTGGTGAGGCACTGGAACAGTTTCTCCAGAGAAGCTGTGGCTGCCCCATCCCTGGAAGTGTTCAAGGCCGGTTGGATGGGGCTAGGAGCAGCCTGGGATGGTGGGAGGTGTCCGTGTCCATGGACCCTTAAATGTCCCTTCCAACCCAATGCGTTCTGTTATTCTGTGGTTCTGTGTCCCATTCACCCAGCAGATCACCCGTGCACTATCTTCAGTTTCACAGTAGTTTGCAGGTGGGATTGCTGAGTACAAGATTCTAAAGACAAATGCAGGCTCTGCTGCTGGTCTGGAGTTTCTGGTGTGCTCTTATTCCACAAGAACTGGTGGGTTTTCAGGGAAGTTTGCCTCGGCAGGTGAACAGTCACAGCCCTGACAGCAGCACAGATCTGCATCCTGCCCCTGAGACCAGCACTGGGACTGCAGCAGCATCCACTGTGGC
This sequence comes from Rhagologus leucostigma, assembly GCA_013397725.1. Classification (NCBI taxonomy): domain Eukaryota; kingdom Metazoa; phylum Chordata; class Aves; order Passeriformes; genus Rhagologus; species Rhagologus leucostigma. The sequence goes on from VZTD01003963.1 coordinate 1,276,626, forward strand.
AAAACTCCAAAACTCCCCTCTGCCCTGCCCAAAACTTCAGTCACAAATGTCCCTGAAATATCTGCCATATGTTTTGCCACATTCTCAGGTTATACGTGCACAAGCCCTAGATAAAAAAGAGCTGCTTGGCGTGTGCTTCAGATCCAGACACACTCGTTGCAATCAAGGGGCCCCTCTTCCCGTTCCTGCAAGCTAAGGAAAGTCACCAAGGTTTCCCAGGTACCAGGCATGGCTCAGTGCCACACATCATTATGCAAATCTAGGGCTTAGAATAACCTCAATAAATGCTGTGTTACGTACAAATAAGTAGTTAACATTTCCACTTCCTCTTTCAGTTTTTATAGAACTCCCTTGTGAGCATCCCAGAAATGGCACACATCCAGTGGGCTCCCGATACCTTCAAGCAATACTTTCTCTCCAGTTAATTATATCCTTAATTTAATGGCTTCTGACAATAAAGTATTTTGGACCCCCTTTCCCAATGGGTAGAAATCCACTCTGGGTTTAAAAGTGTTAGGCTATGGGCTGTGCCAAGAAATTCCCCGGCAAACAACTAATTATGTCCACAGACAAAGTCTGACAAAGAAATTGCTTCAAGCCACAAGTCAGAGGCTTAACCATTGTTTGTGTGAAGTTACTTTTCAGCTGGTGATTGGGGTTGGTTGGGAGGGAATGTGGCTGGGAATCAGTGTCCTTTGTTCAGGACACAGGCCCTGCTTTAGCCAGCTTATGGAGCCATCCGTAAAATGGCCTCTTTGCTTTCACTTAACAGGATGCCGTTCACCTTTCTGCTCTGTTGAGCACCATTTCATGACTTCACAGTGCAGGAATTAAACCCAACGCACAAAAGCAGCTTTGCCAGTAATTGTCTGCAGATTAAATTAAATGCCTGTTCTCATACAGTGTATCTAAATTGTATCAGACCCGCTCCTCGGTTTACACACTTGTTCCTGTCAGTGAGAGGCAACTACTGGGAAATGTTGCAGTCCTTGGAAGCCTGTCCCTCAGCAATTCGATGAGAGTGCTGGGGATTTTGTGTGTTCAACATGATGTCAATTCTATTGTGTTTCATCATGAAAAAAAAATAGCTTAGTCCGCTCGTAAAACACCGAAGTGTCTTAGTGGTGGCAGCTACTGCCAGTAGCTCAGTTTTCTGCTGTGACTTCTAAATTCCCACTGTCATAGTGTTTGGCAGGCTGAAATTTTGATTTTATTTTTGTTCAAAATTTTGAGCAATCAACAAAACTCAGATTTCTTTTTTTTTTAATTAGATACACCTGTGTAAAATAATCCTGGCTAGTTTTAAGTTATGCCTTTTTCCTTTCACTTTCGTGCATTATATTTTTACAAGTGGAGAGTATAAAGCTATTAATTTCAGGAAGAAAACATTTAAACATAACACAATTAAAGAGCCAGTCAGTTTCTGCTGGACTGGATTTATGTATTTCTTTCTTCTATTTTTATTTTCTCTTGACTGTTTACTGTATAACTGAATTGTGCAACTGCTCCATGAATTCTTGACTCAGAATGTGCTGCAGCCTGCTTTTTGCTTAAAAAATTTACCTCACCACTGCCTGTCCAGCTGGTGTAGCTGATGAATAACAGTTCGGGGCTCACCATCCCTTTTAAAATTTCACAACCTCTAATTTCTCATTAACAGCAAGCTTCATGGTTGCCAAACTCATCCCACCAATCTTTCAGAGCCCAGCACGTTGTCACATTGGTCAATATAATCCTTGCACAGTTTCTGTAAAGATGTTATATCTGAAAGTCATCTCGAAACTTGAGTTTAGGGTCATCATCAGTAAAGATGAAAAGAAAACATGGATGTACCTTCACATTTCTTAATGCAGGAGAATCTGGGGGAAAGTTGATCCTAATGCACTGAGCCTCAGTCAGATTTTACAAATGACCCTGAACTGATTTTATGTTCGAGGTTTTTTTAATGAAAAATGCCAAAGATCTCTCCTTTCAGAAAAATAGTCTTTAATGATCAGACAGACTTTGGAGTGAGTGTTTTTAACATTGAGGTTTTCATTCCTCCAAGTTTTAACATATTCTTATGAAACAGTTAATCAATGGGATAACACTGAATCATTTGAGTGAGTTGTGCATTAAAGTACTATTTTGAACTGCACACAGCTTTCTAGTCAGAAAAGAAGATAGACTTTTGAAAATTAAATGCAGGCTAATTGTCTTCTTTTAATATTTTATTTTTTAAAAGGAAAGTATAAAGCTTTTTTTAGTCTCATAAAATATGAAATTTTTTGCTGAAGAAAAAAAACCCCACCTCACCACACTTGAGGAGATATCTTGTGCCTGCAGCACCAGCTGCACAGCCTCCTTTCAGCACCTCATTTGTCTTCTCAGCCTGGCTTTGCCAAGGGTATCTGGTTAGGAAGCTGAAACTACTAGTCCAATGAGAACTCGATCTAAAATGTTGTTACCTTACATGCCACTATATCAGGGCAGTATATACATGATCATACACGTTATTCCACACTAGACTTCCCTGCCTTTTAATTTTTCTTTCTCCTTCTGCTATTGCTAACATGGTACATTTGCTCCTTCCTGCTCAATCTCAGTCTGATTCAGCCTTTGTTTTCCATTCACATGACCAGAACTCTCACTCAGACCCTTATCATTTCATGTCTTGACAGCTCCAGTCATCTTCCTTCTAGTCTCAACAAATACTGGCTTGCAACATGTGTATCTTTGAAAATATTTTTCATCTTGTTATGCTGATATTCCATTGTTCCCTCTCTTGTACTGTGGGATTATTCTCTTTAACTTTCTAGACCGCACCTTGCCATCTCTTGTTTGCTTGCTCTGCTGACTGTATGGCATCTGCAGTGCCAATCTTTATTGCCCTTTCAAGTGTCTCCAGCAAGCAGCTTTGAATTTCCCCCTGTGGTATTTAATGCGTGGTATTAACTGAAAATCCCGAGTGCTGTTTCATTGTCCTTTCATTCCTTCTTAATTGGGACCTCTAAATTCTGCTGCAGTTTGACTATGTAAGAGCAGTGCTAACCTACATAATACTTTACAAAACATGTGAGAATTCTTGGCTACTACCAAATGGCGCTGAATTCAACCAACACTAAAGTCAGCATGGCTCTTGTTAAATACATTGTAGTCATATGCCTTAAGTAAAACGAATCCATTGCAGTATTGTGTGCTAAAAACTTACCAGGAGAGTGCTGCAGCTGAATGTCCCATCCATAGCAGTCCATCTAAAGCCATTTCCTCTGTCTCTGAGTGCTGATTTCCATTACATTGCAGGACACTTACAATTAGGCGTTGCAGCGTTGAATAGAACAGTACTGAAGCCCTTTTGAGGATCTGGCATAAATCTCATCTGAGAAAGAGAATTAGGGTTGTATTTTCAAGGATTTAGAAGTGTCTAATGATTAAGATAGGCAACTAATAGTATTTCCAAAGAAGTATGAGCAGCTTTCATAGTTTTTATATAATTTGCAGATTTCACTTATTTCTAGGTCCCTCTCCTCAGTTTCTGCTTGCCTGTGAAATCCCACAATTTTGTAAGAGGCAAAATATTTGGGTGATGAGCAAGTGGAAGGGAAACTTACCTAATTATCGACTTACGTATCACAGGGGCTTTGGGCTACTTCATTAGACGTTCATTAGTTCATGTTACAGTTGATACCAAGTTAATCCTATTAGAATTTAGTATGTTACACGGCTTTGGAAGTGATAATGTGGGAGGCTTCTGGAAGGAATAGTTTGTAGCCCTAGATTGCTGTGGAAGATTTCTTACTGTCTTCATTGGGAGCTGGGAGAAGGAAGCCATGGTGTCCTAGGGATCGTGAAGGAGATTACATTATTACAGAAAACAACAGTATTTTGGTTAGAAGCACATGTGCTACCACAAAATAGCAATGCATTGAAGTAAATTTCCCAAATAGGGTGATGGCAGCTTCGTAGATTCTGTTTGGTTTAGTTTTCATCCTGCATGAGCAGGGAGATTGGACCAGATGCCCCACAGTGGTTCCTTCCAACCTTACCCATTCTGTGATTCCTAAGTAAGTATTTATTTTTCTGACCAATGACAGCACAATCCAAGAAACTATTTCCCAGATGCAGTAAACTTTAACTTTCTCTTCTGATTTAATTTTGAAGAGGGAATTGTATTGAACTTCTCTTAAGCAATTTAGTTGAGATTTCTGTTTAATCAGGACAAAATTGTGGTAGAAGCTGATTTTGGTGAATCACTACTATGGCAGAGCAAATTTTGATGCATTTAATTTTCAAGTGTATAACGACTATATGTCAGTGGTTTCTGATAACTTGTAATTGTGAAAAAACCTAGAGAAAAATTAATTGGAAATTTAAATGTGCAGATAAGTACTGGATGAAGAGTTAGTATGAAAAGTAGCAATTAAGGAAAACATGGCAGTAAAAATGGTGGGATAAAGGCTGTCTATAAACATTCCCATGTGTTTAATTACTAGCAAGTGCAGTCTGTTAATAATCTGCAAAGTTTTTATTGTATTCTGAGAGTATGCAAAACTGCATTAGAAAGTGTTTAGATACAAATTTAGCATATTTAAAGAAACATTCCTGAAAGAATATTTGGGGTTGAAAACAAAATTTGTAGACAATGTGATAACTGTAAGAAGGATGTCTCGTGAAATGGACCTTTATTAAGCTGGATCACCACAAAATAAAGATCCAATTAAGGCATTAAAAAGATAAAGAAAGACCATCTGTGAGGGAATTTGCCATGGATCTAATGATAAGCTAATTTTTCAGATAAAGTGGGTACTGTTCTTTGCAAGGGTGGAGTAGAGAAGTTAGAAACCATTTTGGATTGCATTTTTGCCAGGGACATGAGCAAATTGGATAGAAGCAGTGGAAACAACGCTTGTAGGTCAGTTTAACATAAAGTTATAAACACATTCTTTCTTTGTGTATAGTGACATTGCATTCCCCATTGTTTCTGAAAATGCCTGAATGATGGAGATGTATTTCTTACCCTGAGGTAAGAAATTACCTGTTTTCTAACAGCCACAAAAGTGACCATAAGCATGAAACCATTTTGTCCTAGGGATTATATTATTAGCACGGCACAAAGTTTCGTGTGGTGGAGCACAGGTAGCTCTTGCATTGCTTAACTGGAGACTGTTTTTCACTGAAAACCTGCTGAGTTAATTTTGTACAGAGGAAGATACAGTTTATTTCATTAATTTTTTTACATGTAAGTTTTCAGATTCTTGTAAACAATTCCTTAGCCAGGAAAAGCAGGTTGTATATGTATAACTTCAGAGAGAACTAATTAGGAACAAGGTTGAGTGGTGGTTAGAGGGCTTCAGATGTCCTGGTATCACAGGATGTCCTCATGTCCCACTCTGTTACTGTGGCTACACAAACGAGGCTGACAAAACCAAAGACAATGGTTTAGAACTCAGCCTGGGTTAGGTGAAGGTAATAATGTGGTATTGTGGTGCTTTCTTAACTGCTGAGCTTTGCCCATGCAGATTGAGAAGTCTTGTAAATAACTCTTGGATTTGTAGAAGAAAAGGTTCCAAAATTGCCCCATTACTAAAGGTATGAGATTTTCTCATCACAGGAATCTTTGATCCTGTGTATTTTGCGTGAGCAGCTGTGTTCAGCACGATCAGGACCAGTAACTCTCCTGAATGTTATTCAGATCTTGTCTGTCTGAAGCTGATCAGGAAAATTAAAGGTATTAGGACTATGTGTGTCATTGAAGAATTTTAAATCCCACCTCGTCTTATATCCCCTTCTCTTCGGTGAGCTTTGCTAAAGAACTTTAACTGCTTTAGCTTACATTAGCATTGTGTATTTCTGGAGCAAAGAGCTTGCTGTGTGGTTCTATATTCTGTAATCAAGACGAAAGGACTTCAAAAGCACAAGTAGAAGGACCCTGCTGTGGGATAAAGGATGATAAAATATACTCTACAAAGAACTTATGTATGATAATAAACATTGAGATACTCCGTCTCTGTACATAAAATCGATACCTTTCTGATCAAATCATTCTAATTTTTAATGATATTGAGCCTACCTGCATCCCATTTTTTTAAACTTCTGTAGTTATATTATTTCTAAGGTGGCTCAAAATATGTCCCAGCCTTTGTAATCGACTTCTTTATTTTATCTAAGCTTTCAGGTATAGTTAAACGTGTTTTCTGTGCTAGTCAAAACTATAGGTGCCACCTGCCATGGCAGGACTCATAACTAATCCAGTATTTGCTCATCAAGTGAAAAAATTTAGTATTACTGTAAAGTAAGCTGCTTAAATACTTTGTTTCATCCATCTGCTCTTTTTTTTCCTTTTCTTTTCAAAATGCAGGCACATCCAGGTCACAGCTACTTTTGATCCTGTCAGCTACTGAACCACATTTGACAGAGAGAGAGGTAAGTTCATGAATAAAGCTTGAACCTTGATTTCTATGCCCGAAGTGTATCTCTTTATTTTAGTGGGTTTTGTCTTGCTTCCCTCTCACCTTCTTGATATAATGGGAGTATCTTTAGGACAACCCTACTGCTGAGCGTTTCTGATCAAGTTGGTGAAATCAAGAGGCAGTGCAGGACTCATTCATTCAGATAAAGCTGCAGAACCTGTCTCTGAAGCTTTTCTCCCCCCAGAATGTTTGGCTTGAAGCTGTTTTTAGGTATGAAGCCTCAGTTCTGACCTTTGTGAGGAAATAATGAATGGTAGAGAGTTAGAGGCCAAATGCCAACCATACCTGCTACCTTTTGCAATAGTGTTTAAGTAAATTAAGTTTGTGAGAGCCCTGAAACAGTACTTAATCCGGAGATGGCTGTAGATAGAAATTGCACCATCTTTCATAGCGATTTTGGTCTGTGGTTGGCCAGTCTGTGAGCCATAGTAGCCACACTGAATCCGAAAGTGTTGCTGTGGATTGGGTTAATGTCACTCAGGGCAGAGGCTGGGCCTGAAGCGTGTGTATGCATGTATCTCTGTTATTTATCTGTTACATGCTTTCTAGATAGAAGTCTGTCCTAATGTATTCCCCTGTTTTCTGCCTTTTTCCAGTCCTCAGTGATGATAACAGCTATGCAGGCCTTAAATCACGCTGTGTAATACACACATTGTTTGTTCTGTTCTTAACATGCCTGATTGATTTTTATCAACGTATTGGCCACTAGCTACAGAAGCACATACAACATTCCGTAATATAAAAACAGTGGACACCTTGCTGGCATTTAAGTAGTGTCAGCACTGGATCTATGTAAAATGAAAACTGCAAAAATAAACGTATTTTGTGCAGTGCACACACAGTTCTGATAGCCAAATAAACGGATTTTTTTTTTTAGGAACAATTGCCTTAGGCACAACAAATGAGATCTATTTTCCAATTTGGACACAAGTTCTTAGTCATTGCAGAGAAAATGGAAGGGGTTTGCTGATAAATGATCCTATCAAAAGAAAACTCAAAATATAGGAATTGCGTTTCTGTAGAAATGCATTGCTAGTAGAAGCTGGTATAAGATCTGTTTTGTCTTATTTTGGAAGCCACTGAGACTTTTTGTGCTGGTCTCCAAGATGCCTAGCTCAAAATTTGCTGTCAGTAAGCCTTCTGGCATTTTACAAGCAAAGATGATCCCTACCAATTTCAGATAATGCGCTTAAACCTATAGTCCCAAAGAAAGACTTGGTTTTTAATAGTAGTAATCCTTTAATTGACTGGGTGTGGAAACACCACTGGGTCTCTTCTGGGTTCCCTGGTGAGAGGCTTTCTGTATAATCTGCTTTTTTAAAAAAGCCCTGTTATAAAGCTCAGTAAGGTTTTAATCTGTTCTTTGAATATTTGTGAAGCTACTGTGCTCAACACATGTGATGATACAAATGCACTTTATGCAGTGGATATTAAGAGTAAGTATTGCATGAAATATGAGTTAAACAGAAGCCAGCAGAAAATTTTGTCCTTTGGGAGAAAAAGGGTTTTAGAACTGTATTTAAAGAAAACATAATTGCTTTGGAAAGGGGAATAGAAGATGAGGGTATAGATGTCTTGATTTTTATCAACATTTGTCACCTAAGATGTTTAGAGAAAGCGTAAAGCTCCGATGTTTTTGTGTCTCTCCGCCACTGATACCTTGTCCTTTGGGCTCCAAAGTAATTCCAAGTGTCCTTCAAGCAAGCGTGAAATACTTGTAATATTAAAACATTTACTAAGAATGCTGTTTGCTATCCTGCCTTTCTGAGCACCTGAGAGCTGAATTAGACTGGGAATAACCAGCAGCATTTTTTGACACACAGCAGGTTGAACCAACAGAATAATAAAATTATCCTGGCTGTCAGCAGCTGGAAACATGACATTAACTTAGGAAATCTTATGCAATATCTGCCAAATGTGTGGTTGTATTACAGCACATAACAGTGCACTGAATTGTACTTTATTTAGAAAAAAGTACATTAATGCCTTCCTTGAAACTTTTTTTTTGCAATGTAAGGTATTTACAGGTGGTGAAAGTGTTCTTTCTTCATACTCCTGGAGTTTTAAAGCTCATTTTCCTTGATAATTGTTTATTTCAACTGGAACTCCTGTAGCAAGTTTGTAGTAGGAGGGGCTGGATCTAGTTTTAAAACTGGAAAGAAGTACTCAAAGCACAGAAATGAGCCTTGATAAAACAGGACAAACATTTAAGAAAAGCTACCCTCACAATTTTAGTTTTGGTTACTTTTTGTAACTAAATGTCTGCATTTGTAACTAGTTACTGCATTGTAGAGAACTTCAGGAAAAATGTTGCTATCTCTTTCTGTCCGTCTTTTGAAATATATTTTAAATAAATAAAATATGCTGATTTCTTTCAATGGAAATCAACAGAGAGTAAATACATTCACAAGCATCAGACTTTTGATGCTCTTTACCTCTTCTCTCTTTATTGATATTCACTCAGGTATGTTTTTTTCTTGGCCTCATAATTCTGCGTATAAATGTATTTTTTTATTACTAGTTTCTTCATTTGTCCTATTACGAAGATTTTTCATTAAATCCCTAACATATCTTTTAACAAGTGAAATCTTTAACATAAAGAGTAATTTTAAACTTATTTTCCTTTTTTTTTTAATGATATTTTATGTCCTTTTTGTCAAATGCATATGTGATTTTGCTCTAGCACTTTTTTTGGAATTACAGATTGATTCACTGCTTAACATTCCATATCTGTTCAAGTTACTTCTGCCAAGGTGAGGTATTTGAAGAGAAATGAGAATATAATTTGATCCTCAGTTTTATGTGCTATAGCACTGCAAGGAGGCAGGGTTTTTATACTGTAATGATCAATATGTTAAGAGATGCACCCGTTTTAGAAGTTATTGATTCCACAGGAGTACACTGGGTTTACAAGTCTGATTTGGGAAAAAAGTTTCAATCATGCCAAAGAACCAGCAGGAAAATCCTTATATGAATGTTATGTGAATCTTAATTCCATTTCAAACAACGTTATTTCCTGGCTGTCACTGAAGCTGGGGTTAGCAAAGGGAGAAAATTCTTCTGCTGGGGGCACACATGGTACAAACTCTGTGCATGCTCTTTATGTACAGCGATGGGACATTATTCTTGATTGCGCTACGGAATCACAAAATTGGAGAACCACAGAATCAGTGAGGTTGGGAAAGACCTGTGAAATCATCGAGGCCAACCTAGGACCCATCACCACCGTGACAACCACACCATGGCACTGAGTGTCGTGTCCAGGCTTTTTGAAGAAAATTTCTGACATTACAGAAGTAAACTGAAATGTTATCTTTTTTCTCTTTTTTTTACCTGCCACTCTTACTTTTTGTGACAAAACCAGAAACTGCATAAACTGAAATAAGTTGGGAGGGAGGATGAACGAGGAGGAGGAAAGAAAGAAGCCCTCAGAGTAGAGTGCAGGGCTAAAGGGCTAGAAGTGGATTAGTTTGATATTTGGGACACAGGGTAAATGAAATCCAAGTTAGTGACTGTATTTTGGCTTTATTTTTCTGAGTGTCTATCACAAAATAAAAACAAACCATAGTGGATCTCAACTTCTCTTCTGTTTCTGTCCCCCAAACTGCTGGTTGTCTCACAGGGAGTTATCTGAACTAGATATACAACTCCTCTGCAGCCACTTCTTGCCATCCCAGGCATCCAGATGCCTGTTTGAGGTCAGCTCTGGTGTGGCACAGCCACATAACTTTTAGTTAGACTGCTGTGAAACATTCAGGTTGTGAGACAGAGCTGTGAGAAGCCTCACCTGCAGCCTCCAGCCTTACACCTCTGCCTGCTGGCTCAGGAGCTGCGTTTAAACCAGGGCTTCGGATTCCTGGCTCGGTCTGGCACCTGCCTCACTGCTACAACCTTGTTCAGGCAAGCTGGACTCTTGCCCAACTCTGTCCCCATCGCTGGCCTTGCTTTGCTGTCCCTGTTTGAGCAGTGTCGGTGAGGTCACTGCTCTGCCTGCCGTGCTGTCACCCCCACGCCTGGCTGGCCTTCCTGCACGGGGCAAGGACAACTGGAAACGTGACATCTTCAGGCAGGACGTATTTTGAAGCTGAGAGAACACTAGAAACATTTCTGACTGCTTATGTCTTTAAACCTCCTTGTTTATCAGGCAGCTTGCTGGTGTGCCCATTGTTCCATGTGCTGCTCAGTCTCAGTATATTCTACTATTTTCTAATCATGGAGGAAGAGACATCCTGGTCTTCTGCACTGTTCCAAACAAAATGACAAATATACAAACAGTAGACGAGCCTGGATCATTTGGTAATTTAGGTAAAAGCCTCTGTGAAATACACATAGACATAGAAAAGAAAAGCAGTAAGTCCAAGGTATGTTCTACCATAAGTTATGAGGAAAAAATTGATGTAATGAGTAGCCATCCCCCTTCTGTGCAATGATGTCAGAAGTCTAAGTGAACACGAGCTACCACTCTGGATGTTTTTCGTTCCTATTGATTAATTTAGGGGAAATCCCTTACAAATCAGCATTTTAATTAAATTTTTAAGGTAAAGCTTTCTAATATAAGCATAGTTGATTTAATATAGATATATGTCTTGTGCATGTATTTTCAGATTAACCATAAATTTGCTTTCTGAAAGTTGGAATTCTACATGTTGAAACACGAACTTTTTGCGTGCCAGAAAGGTGAATTTTTGAACTATGCTGCTGTTTGTAGCTGTAGAGAAGCAAAGAAACTATGTAGGCACATGCCTGTTTATGAATGTACATATTGCTTGGAGGAAATGCCTCAATTTGTATTAATTTGAAATTGTTTGCAAAGCATGCCTGCAATTGGTACCGTTGTCCTACCCTTAAGTACTTAATTGTGGTCATCTTTTATGATTCAGTCCTGGAGCCTGCAATAATCAGCCACGTTTCCTCTGTCTCTGTGTCCATCTGTCTTCCGATCATCAGGAACACATTCTTGCTACTGGCTCCTCAGCCACTGCCAACCAATCTCCCTTATTTCTCCCCCATCCGAATAGTTTCTGGTCAATATGCCACACCCAACTGCTTCATTTCTTTCCTTATTTCACTGACCACATTGACTTACGCTTCATCTTAAATTATTGAGTTGACAGGTGAGAAATTTGAAGCTAATATGAAACATTGTATTTGGGTGGTTCATGGCACGTCAGTATGACCTGGACTGTGTTTCATTTCAGTCAACAATAAGTCATCTGGTGGTGTGTACAGGAGCTGTTGTATGTTGTGTTTTATTCCAAAAGCCCTTTTCAGCTCTGTGTTAGACACAGAAAAGTGAGAGAGATCTGATTTGCATCCACACATCTTTGAGAAGGACACATCTGCTCTGATGTTTAATAACTTCCAACTGTCATAGAGTTTACAGTCTGTAAATGCTTTCCAAGACATGAATCAATTATCTTTTCAGGGAGATATGAATAGATTGCAGGATAGGTGTTGCTACGCGTTCTTGACATTCTGAAAAAGCATGTGTGATCAGTAAAACTGTGTGTACCCTCTAAATCTTAAGGCAAAAATTATAATTCTGGTCGTAAGTTTACGTTCTGTTTGAAATACTCCAGAAGAGATAGCAAATAAAGTAGTTCAATGAACACCTACAAAAAAACCCCTCAATTTGTGCTCTTGGATGTAATTGTTTTTATGTTGCCCATGCAGTAGAAACAGCAGACAGCTGATACGTTGTGGCTTACTCGTGTTCATAAACTTTTTTCAGTACTTCTGTGACCCGTGTGCTTGTTCTTGGAGAAGTTCCCACTGAACCATTCCTCTTCATTTTGAATATGTGTGGTAGGCTAGATTCTGTTCTAGAGAAGTGACTTTTTAAAAAGGCCTTCTGTCAATGCAGGGTGTTGCTTTCAGACTCCAATTTCCATCTAAAAGTCCTTTATCTACCAGCTCTGCAAACTTGCTCTGGTTACCTGGAGTCAAGGTTGGGCAACCTTCAGTAGTAAAGACACATCAGACAGGATGTAGGCACCAGTCGCAAAAAATTGCTTCACACTGCTTGCAGACCTGGGACACTAATTAACAGTTCTGTTAATGATACATGAGAAAAAGCAGCCAGGTAAATAGATGAGACTAAACTCACAGAGAGCAGAAGTTTATGGTAGGAATGCACTCCTTCCATAGAAGCACTTCTCTAACTGCATTGCCATTTTAGTCTTATTAGTTTAATTAAGAATGACAATTTTGCCATTTTAAAATCTGCCTGGCAGAAAACGAGTAGGGGTGGGAAGAACCTCACAGAAGGAGAGGGCAGGACAAAGGCAGAGCAGGGTACAGGTATTCCCTGGCGGATGGATTTTTGTGCACACAGCATGAGTCAAAGCCATCAGGGGCCTTAAGTCTCCTGAAACTCTTCACTCCTGCTAATTCCACTCCTTAAGCGTGTGGGCAGCAGCAAGTAAGGAGACATTTTGCTGTTGAAGAAGAGCGAAAATCTGCTGGGCTTTACTCAGAGCTACATGAAAAGACGGAGAGCCTGCTTCTTCGTGATGTTACTTGTCACTGTCTAAGCATGTTATCCTCTGTGTGTGCTAAACCATTTGTTTTCCATGCGTCATGGCTCTGCAGCATGGGAAATAAGACAAAAACTGGTATTACAGTCTTAATGTGTGAGGAGAGTTTCCGACTATTAGCTGAATTGGCACGGATTTCTTTTTCTAGTTCACTCCATGGACTAAAGGCAATTAGGGAAAAACAGGATCACAGTTTATTTTTCTCACAGGTTTGTAATAGGTGCTGGAGCTTATCTGCTGGCGGTTCATTAGATCTGGGTGTTTTGGCAGAAGCTTTTGTGTCTTACAAAAGCTGTGCCATATGGGATCCCAGCTACCCCGACTTTGGAAAATGCCCCTAAGTCTTACACAGCAACAGACTATTGACACATTGCATTTTATACCTGCCATGGTGCTCAGAAATAATGTTTTCCCAAACATTTGTGGACTGTTGAAGAAATATAATGCCCATTTGAAACAACACAAAGATGTTTCAAATAGACCTACTGTTTGCATCACAGCTGGTTGGAGAAGGATCCCTGTACATCTGCCATCTGCCAAAGAGGATAATGTGTTTTGTAACTGGCATTTCTTATTAATATTGTAGGCAGCAAACCTTGCAGATAGGGCAGGAAACAGAAATAGGACTCATGGTCTGATCCTGACTGCTGATGTTTTGTGCAGCCCCGGGAAATTGGCTTAAGCTGTCTGGCCTACTGACTTCTTACATTGTGTAATCAGAATAATTTTGTACTGCTTTGTCATCTTCTGGTGGGGGAACAAAAAAGCTGTATGTCTGTGTGAAACATGCTGTGATGAAAAGCTGCCTATGAACTAAAACTATTAATGCCCTTGTAGAAAAATTAAATTGCATCTTCAAAACTTTAAACTAAAGTGAGCCTCACTCATAAGGGCAAGGGGATCTTGATGATATTCCTGCTTATCATTTAGTTCCTATCATCATTAACAGCAATGTTGACTGTGATCCCCTGCCTGCTTTTATGGTCAGTCAGTATTGCTGAGCTCTGTGTTAGAAGAGAGTGAACCAAAGGTCACAGCCTTCCGTGTGGGCTCTCCAACAACCCTTTTTAACAATCCCTTCCCTCGAACAGCAATGCTTTCCCACAGAAACCTGCAGAGAGCAGAGAACTGCTTTATAGCAGTTGGTATTTACACTGCAGTTCAAGGCTTTGAGATTCTTCACCTGGCACTGATGATATCTCTTTGTAGCTCAAGCTCCACAACCCTAATGAAATGTGCCAGAGGAGCTGTGTGTGAAGCAAACACACACCTTGCTTCTTGCTGTAGTGTTGTGGTGCTCTTAAAGCTGTGTGGTTATCTTGGGTGATAACGTATTAGGCAGAGAGAAAAGACCTCCGTGGGGGTAGCAGAGAGAGGGGCTTTTTGCTGTGAACTCATGTCCCCCTGCTTTTTGCAGCTTTTTTCTGCTGGTGAATTTTAAAGAAGCCCTTGAGGATTTGGCACAGAATAAAAGCAATGTGCTGGCTTCCCCAGCACAGACTATCCCTTCACCTTCCTGCACACCCAAACCTGGGGTGTGCTGCCTGTTTTTCTCTCAGCTGGACCAGAGAAGGAACTCTCATAAGGCAGAGTGAACTGGAAATTGTTAGTATTCTGGGAGTCCATTTCCCCCAACATTCTGTTAAAGATATTTCTGTAAAATTCTCTCCCAACATTACAGGTAACTAAAATTTTATATTTGGTGCCACAAGCAGGTTAAATGGTTATCTGGCACTGTAGTACCTCATGCAGACTCATCTTCAGAAGCCATCAGTTTTGTTCTGATGGACTTAGACAAGCCTATGAAGAGCAGGATGCAAGCCAGATTTAGTCACCAATTTCATTCTAAGCGTTGCTGAAACTTCCTTGTCAAACTGATCGTGTTCTGCCTCTTTTCCACACTTTATGTTTGATAAGTACGTAATCTGTACAAGGGGGTACTGTTATTTGGGAATCAGGAGTTGGTTTATATTATTTACTTATTTGAAATATCTTTGCATCTATTTTTGTCTTGTTTTGAGTTCTGATACAGCGAAGGATGTTTCTCTTCAGTATAAAATCCTGCCAGTACCTAAGACCTGCCTTATTTGCTTTTCTACAGCCAGTAATTTTACTGCCACTAAGTATGTACCTTTTTTAGCAGAAAACCTAGTGTAAGAGATATTCACTAACCATTTAACAACCACAGCAGATTTACAGCAACCATAGTTTCGGCAGTGCTACCAATACATTTGCATGGTTTTACCATGCAATAAAGCTTTGTTAGCTGCCTTTGATAATTCTGGCATAGACTATTACACGGTAGAGAGAGGGGCAGGAACACCTGGAGCAAGGAGGATGAACAGGAAGTGGAATTCCTGCCTAGAACAGGCACCTAACACTGCACAAGATTTAACACTGCTGTTACCAAAGGCTCTTTAGTGCAAGCAATAACCAGACAACTCAACAGCTCCATTTCTACTCTTCTTCCCAGCCCTGGGCCATTATGGCTCCCCAGCAGAGGTCAGGTAAAACCCCTGTCTTGCTCTCACAGCTGGGCCCAAGAATTACAACTGATACACAGTGGAAAGCAAGTGGACAGCCAGAGGGAACTTCTCCTCCTTCAGCCCAGGTGGGAATTTGGGCCGGTGACTGCCTGTGCAGCGGCCACACAGCATTAGCTGTGCCAGAAATACAGATTTGTATGAACATTGCAGAGACAGCACCACAGCAGAGCTCTTTAGGTGAGGGCAGTTTGACTGTGCTCTTGCCCCTTTCTGTAGCTAGGTAGGTCAAGGCAGCTAGAAATAACTGAAAGCAGTAGGATTTTACTTTTACCGGGTATGAGTTGCTAAGCAGACACTTTTGGTATCTTTAGTACATATATTCAATCCCTCAGGCCTGTTCAATGTTCTCAGTGCTGTCTGCCCTTGAGAAGACCTGGAGGTATTTGAGTACTCTGGGAGTGCTGAGGTGTTTCAGAGCCAGCCCTCAGTAACTGTGCTGGTGTATTTCCCTTTGTTCTATTGAAATGGCCTCCCCGTTGCTACGGGCTGGGGTAGCTCAGGTGCAAGCACAGACACGTGGCTGTGTTAAGTGTTAATGGATAGATAGATCCTCTTTGGAATAATTGCTTGCATTATGTTAAAATAAGGAACGGGTTGGAAAATTAAACAGTTTGTGAGAAACCAGTAGTTGATTTGTAGTAGAGCTGTGATTGTTCAGGTACATTTTCGAATAACTTCTGGGCTGTAAAGAGTTCAAAACAAACTCTAAAATCTGTTGTGCAGGAAATAGTAGTGCTGTAAAAAAGTTTATACGGGGTGATGAGTCCTGACCTTGTTTCAGAGAATTCTCCACCGTTTGTTCATGAGTCATTGCAGAATAAACCTCTGAACGTTTTACCTGGTCAGATTGTCATACCCTTCCAACCTCCTCAGCTTTCCACACGTGTGATAACTCAGCATTAGCATTTTTGATGTTTCTCTTTGTGGCAGCAGCCACAGCCTGGGGACCTCTCTGTGCTGGTGCCACAGCTTTGCTCGGTAACCTGTAACCTCCCTGCCAGGCTTTCTACAGTCCTGCCTCCTGCAGGGCTGGCCTTCCCATGTACCCCGTCCAGATAAAGCTCTCTGCTTGATTTTTTCTGCATCTTTTGGATCTGGAAACCTACTTACTACTGGGAAGGCCTGACTTGCTGGTTTACTTGACCTTATTCTGATGTGCAGGGATGTGCCTGTGGATCAAGGGTAGGCTCTGGGATCTATAATTGGCATCCAGTTTCGTGGAAGGCGAAAGGTTCAGGTTCCAAGGGCTGTCTGGATTTGTCTTCATCCGATTGAAACAATGAATGTATTTCGGTTTGTTACTTCTCCTCGAGCAGTATTATGTCCCCAAACTTTCTTCAAGCACAGAAAGATTCTCCAGTATGAACAAGCTCTGGAAATTTCTTTTCTGGTAATGTTTGGTACGAGACTTTACCAGTGATAAATTCATCAATTACCAACCCTCTACTACACCTCTTGGAACATGACAATTATCACCCCTAATATCACATAAACACTGAGTTATATTCACAACAGTTTGTCATCTCTGCCTCTTCCCTGTTTGAGCTGGGGAGAAGCAAAGAAAATTCCACTACTATTGAGGAGGAGGAAGAAAGTGGAATTCCTGCTTTTGCAGCAGCTGCTGGTACCAAGGAGTGAAAAAAAGTTGATGGCTCTGGGGCTGGGCTGGCTGCTGCTGGCTAGGGAAGCAAAGCTTTGTGTGTTTTATGGGGACACACAAATACCACTTTACCCACTCCTCCCGTGTCGATTGAAACTGGAGAAGTCTACAGAATACCTCAAATCCCTGACATTAAAAAAACCAAAAGAAGGTGCTAAGCCCATTTTCCTTGAAACCCCATCCACAATGGTGTTATATTTTGTTGTGTGTGGCTTTGTTAGTGTTTTTTTAAGGGGCAGTAAAGCTATAAAATTGTTCTCCTACTTCACATTGTTGGAGTGATAGGATTTAACATGAACTTCTGGTTTGTTTCACCCTTTGATAGCCCATCCGAGTGATTTACACAAACTTTTACAGAGGCACCACCATCTCTGGTGCTTTGTTAGGAAGCCAAATCCCTCCAGGTGGCTTAGACAGATGCTCACACCTCGGCTACGCCCTGGTTTGTATACTGCTCTAATAGTTACTAATTACCTATTCAATGTCATTACCACGTTTCTGGTTTTGGCACAGAACTGCAGAGCAAGTTACAACAGTCACACAGAAACATCACTGTGTATTCTGCCAACACCAGAAAATAAGAATTGTTAGGGTGCTTGCAAGGTATGTTGAGCAGTGAGTGTGTGTACTCAGCTCTTAGAATGTGTGTTTGTTTTGGGCTTTCTGCATTCTTTGTGATTTGTTTCTTGACTGGAACTGAAGAGCCTGAGTGCTTACTTCTTTCTAAGTGCTAGAGAGCAGATCAGCTCTGGGGAAACAGCATATTTTTTTGCAGTTTGAGATCACTCCGTGAACAAAATGAAATCTCCTTGATGTCCTTGGACATTCTTCAGAAATCCATGAATTTTCAGAAGGTGTATGCTGAATATTTTTCCAAGTCAAAGTTACTAAGAAATAAATCAAAAAAACCACCCCCAAAACACATATAACTAAATTGCTTATATTGTTAGAAAATATTTATTGTGGAAGCGAATAATTCTTAACAAGATATAAAGGAGAATAAGATTTTTTTCCTTTTTATTTATTCCCCTGGTCTGGCTGTGTATGTGAGACCCATTTCCTATCAGGGAGAATGAGACCCATTTCCTATCAGGGTTTTAAACCCTGTTAATTCTCTTGTTCCTGCTCCTTTCTGAAAAGTGGTTTGTAGTGAATGTCCCGTAGAGGGAGATAATTCCAGCAGGGCTAAATATGTGGTACAGAGCTCCCTGTTAAGGCAAATGCTCCTGGTTTTGGTGCTCAACAGCCCTGTGGGTATGTGCCAGAGCTGCTCTGCACAGGGAACCACACATGAAATCCCTTTTTTTGCAGACTGGGTAGAACTGCTGCTCTGATTAACTGTACCTCTGCAGCAGGAAGTTCTCCTAGCATAGGATGATTAGTGGTGTAATTTGTCTTGGGAGCATTGCTGTGCTGATAACAGACTGGTTTATTTTTATAAAAAGCAACAGTGGGAGCACTTAAGAGGGTTTGGCTGGCTTTGTTAAGCAGAAAAAAATTATAGTGAGAAGTCAACCAGTCCCCCTCTAGTAAGATCTTATCTAGAGTGAAATACTTAATTTTTACATTTAAATTGCTGTTTAGTTTTCAGAGTTCACTTCCACGTGAAAGACACAATTAATAATTATCAGAGCTATTGTCTGGACTGTCTTCAAGGCAAAAATCCTTGTGTTTGAATTTATCTACTCGTAGAAAACTCGTATTTTGAAATGTCTTTTGTGTCTATGCCATCTAGTGACTCTAATTCCTCTGTCCTTCTTGGTTTACAAATAATCCCTGAAAGAATAAGAGTACTGCTCAGTGTGAATAAGTAAAGGAATCAAGCCCATCATCTACAAAAGAAAGTACGAATTCTAGATCACAGGACTTGAACCCAGCCCTTTCCCTTTACTGCTGCCAGGAGGGAGCAATGTGTCTCAGTCAGAATAGCCCAATCCTATGTCTTAATCATCATATTACAGAGATTTATTCGACTTATTGTGTCCTCAGTGGTGATTCTGTGTGTACCACCGGTGCTTCTGGAAATGTAACTCTTTTCTTTTCCACAGGAAAAAAAAAATCAAAGCTTCCTTATAGTTTTTTTTCACACTGAATTGTGGGGAAAGTTTGTTTCCTTGTGAGTTCATTGGGGAAATTGTGTGAGAGGTCAAATAATGACAATTCTCAGCCTCAGGTTTTTAGTCCTTTGAAGTATGAAAGGAAGAAATTTTGTGTTTGTGGGTGAGAAAGGGCAGCAGCCAAATAGGATCCTGGGGTAACTCTGCGGTGAGTGTCCTCAGGGTCAGCGCTGCCGAGAGCACTGGATACACTCTTCTCTGTTGTGCTTCTTTCGGGCAGTGTCTTCTGATTTATGGACTCACATTCACTCTAGGGCTAAGTCAGAATAGGAAATTAAAGTATTCCGAAACGGGAATACATGAAATTTGACTTGCAGGCTGAAAAACAAGGTGTACTGAGTTTGTTTTAAAAAACCCAGAAAAACCTCTTTGGTCCCTTTTAGAATAAAGTTGTCTGCTTAAAACTTCATTTTAAAGCAATTAATTTTTATAATTCCTGCTCATTTCTTGGCTAGGTAAAGAGCATGCAGATGTACTTAGAATGCTCCATGGCTTTAATGGAAGCAGGAATTTGAGGTACTTGGAGCCGGTGCGTTTGTTGTTACCCAGTCAAGGAAGCTGGCAAATGATGTTACAAATTTTGGAAGAATTGTGGTTTTGCAGACAATGAAAGCAGTAGTTAGAGCACACAATGTCGAGATAGTACTGCTGAGAACACGATTATGATTGAGTTTCCTCTGCTTAACTGATAAGTAATATTAAAACCTCAAATAAATTATAATTGTAGGGTGATAAAACACACAGCCCTGAAGTCTGACATTTGTAAGATCAAAAGGCCATGTGAGATCTTGCACATTTTTTATTTAAAGCAACACTTCCATGGCACAGTAGCTGTAGGCACTGCACCATCCAGGCAAACAAACCTTACAAAGACACTCTGGTTTTGAAGTAACAGTTTGCAATACAAGCTCTGAAAATCCAGCAGAGATGAGCATTTGCTTAAAATGTTGGCATTTGGAAATTATTAATTTCTATAATAGTATTATTGATCTTTTTTTTGAAGTGTGCTCTATTTTGATTTTTTGAAAGTTATATTTACATCACCCGGAAGCCTTGTAAGTGCCTTGCAGTTATTCTGTGTGCTGGCTGGGATGCTTTTAATAGACAAAATCGGCTGGTTTTGCTTTGCAATTAGATTGCAGTAACATGGTTTTGGCTTAAAATGTTCCTTTCTAGTAAAATTCTTCATATAAGGTTATTTGCAATTTTTCTTGTACAAGATTTTCTTTTTATTTTGGTACTTGGAAGTTGGAAGTGTTCTGAGAATTAAAAGAAGATTTTCGTTGAAAGATGATGTACATACTGAGTGCTTTTGTGTTACTTTGAGTATTGTAGAACAGAGTGAAAAATGGGAAAATGGTGACAAGGAGCACTCGTGTGTCTTCACCCCAACCTGCTTGAGAACTATGTGTTCTCTTGTGGTTGGCACTTGGTACAAACGGATTGCTTGGGAGCAGAGGGATGCACACAATGCCTCCAGAAAATTCAGATTAGAGCAAGGATATCTGATTTTCTGACCAGTTACTGCTTTGGTGTGGAACAGTTATTTGTAGCTGCTGCCTTCTCTGTGATTAGAACGGAACAGGCAAGTTCAGCTCCATGAAATTTTCTGATTTTCTTTGTAGCTGTTCTTGGTTTGCTTTGCAAATATTTGCATTGCTGCCTGCTCTTAAAATTAAATTACAGTGCTCTAATATCGAGCAACGATAAATTTCATAGTTATGTATGCCCTGGCCAGGAGCCAGGATGCTTCAGGAAGTGAGACAGTATGTATAGCAGGAAGGTAAATAAAATATACATGGCTACAATGGAAGAAAAGGCTATTAAAACATAATTTCTGAGACTTTGATCATTTTAAGGGAGTGATTTTGCAATTGCATGCTGGCAGAAGTGCTAATTCTTGGCAGAAGCACCTTGTAATACTTTTGAGATATTTTGGCATTCTGCTGTCCCCTTTCAGTTGATGTTTACCTGGGATGATTTTTGAAAGACAGAAAACGTAAAATTAGATACCTAAAATGTAAAATGACTGCTTGAGACCTGCAGACAGAAACTGACAAAAGTGGATTTTTAAAAACAAACAAACAAACCACAATCCTTGTCTTCTTGTAACATGAAGGAGGTCGGTAACCTCAGAATATCTGGGAAGTGAATACATTTGTGTGTGCAGTTTTTATTCCTGGGAGTCTTTCATAAAGCAGGAATTTTCATGCAGCCTGTAAAAGAGTGGAAATGTATGTATTTGGTCTTCTGTAACACTACAAAAAAAAACTTTTCTGTGGTTTTCTCTACTGCTGTTTGTATCTCCTCGCTGCTCCTTGGGGTTGGTGGTGATGATGCGAAGCTGTGTCCAACTCCAGCTCTGGGTTTGAAATCCTCACGTACTTTTGCCTTTTGTCCTTAAGAGCAGCGGCCATCAGGCTACAACACAGTTGCTCTGTAGCTGCCTATGCCAGCTCCCCAAATTGCTGACACCTCTGCTATCACTTAAAACGTATTTTCAAAAATATCTGACTGAAGTACAGATATTAATTGAACAAGTTGTTTTTTGTCTAACGTCACCGAGACTTCCGTTACCCAGCAGTAACCTCAGTGTGATTGAAGAGAACCCATTGAACTCAGTTTTGGGGATTTCATGCTGCTTTTTCTTACTGAGTAACTTAGAGGGGTTGGAGAGTGGGAGAAGGCGGCGTAATCTCCATTAAAACACTGAGGAACAGTGAGGGAAATCTTAAGAGGCAAAACCTTTCCAGCACCAGGAGTGCTCTGGAGCCAGCAGAGGACACGTGCCTGCAGCCTGAGGCTACAGGCCAGTCACACATTCTTAGCTTTCCATAAACTGGGCAAAAGGGGCCTCCTGAGATATTAAGCGTAAGCATTACCAAATAATCATAAAACTACTTCAGAAACTGAAGTTTCGAGTTCTTCTATGGTGTAATAATGTTGATTCAAAGGAGGATGGGTAATGTTAAATATCTTGACTTCTTTCAGTGTTTCAACCAGTTTCAATATGATTATTTCTTAGATTTGACACTTCTATGTGTTACTAAGGCCTCTTTCCATCTCAAATTCCAAGTTTACATGAACACAAACCTCATTTTACCGTTGATTTGATGCAGTGTGCCCCCCAGCACATCTGCAAACATCTGCTTGTCCTCTTAGCAATACCTGTATGAAGTGTACAAACAGAATTAATGCAGGAGGTAAAACTGTGATTCAGCAGGGAAAGGGTTAATTCATGACAGGAATTCCTTTTTAATTTTAAGCAATAAATAAAGGAAACTGTTGGGGTCTGAACAGCTGGCCAAGTGTGTTCAGAAAGACTTGCAAGCTCCTACAGCAATTAATCCAGATCAGGAGAGGATTAATTGGAAGTTCAAAACATCCTCCGTTCCTGAGGAGGGGCCTGTGTGAAGTGCTCATGAATGGGGTAGAGAGCTGGTTTGTAAGAGAGGGAGTTAAATTATGGATATGAAATATGATTTTTGAATTTGCAGGCTGGACTTCTACATCTTAATCTTCTGTAGTAAATCAGCAGCCTGAGTGAATAAGGAGTGAAAAATATCCCAGATAACCTAAGACTAGTATAGACCATAAGAAATGTGAATTACTTGATTTTCTGTATTTATTTCCAGATTCAGAAGTTTGAGTTTTTCTGCCTTTGGTAATCAGAATTTCTTAAGCAGACCAACAGCTTGAAGAACTTAAAATTCTTTTGGTATTCTTTTACAATTTGACTCTATTTTAGCTTGGAAGATAGGTTAATTTGTTTTGAGAGGAACTCTTGGGGATTGGGGAAGTATTTATAATGAGCAGAATATGCTGTTCACTATAGAGTAAATCTTGGAAATTTACCTGCAGGTGTGTTGGTAAAATTGTTGCAAATTTCTGAAGATTAATTTTTTTTTCAGGAAATAAAACTACTATAAGTATATTAAAACCAAAAATGTTAATTGAGACAATAATATGTATTATCACATCAACCACAGTAAATGACCAGCCACGTGGAAAAGATTGTATTTTTTTTTATTTGACTAGTCTGAGCTACAAAAATTATAGTGAGATTTTCACATTTGAGTAGGAAACTTCCTCCAGTCCTCCTGTTGTGGCTTTGCATTTTGATGGGAATAGTCTGTTCTCAATTTTTGCCAGTGTTTGTAAGAGGCTCTTTGCCTTTTCCATGATGATTTTTTGTCTTACAACGCCTGCTTCTGTCTTCATGCTTTTCACCGCCTTCCTTCCTCCCCTCAAAAGCCCGAAGTGAAGCTCTTAAGCAGAGGAAACAGAATCCTCTGACAGCTTCCCCCTGCAGACCAAGAGCAGCTCAATCTTTGCCTTCCCGCACAAACTTCAGGTGTCTTTTTTGAGCTGGATGTATACTTTCACAGAACTCTTGTGCGCCTTGATGAAATTTTGCCTGCTTCTCTGTAATATTATCCATATAAAAATAAGAAATTTTGAGTACTTGTCTGTAATGCCAAGAGCAGCTAATGACAGCAGAAAATTGAGGAAAGGTGGCTGGGAGAAAACACTTGAGTTCATGTGTCTGAAGTGGCTTTTATTAAGCCTTGCTGTGCGATGTCAGAACAGGGGCAGGACAGTGTGTTTCCGCTAGGAATCCTT
Source organism: Rhagologus leucostigma (assembly GCA_013397725.1). Classification (NCBI taxonomy): domain Eukaryota; kingdom Metazoa; phylum Chordata; class Aves; order Passeriformes; genus Rhagologus; species Rhagologus leucostigma. The sequence continues at coordinate 1,300,557 of VZTD01003963.1, forward strand.
CTCAGCCTGTGTGACAGCGAGAGAGCAGAGTTGAAGCTCTTTTGAACAGTTTCACCAAGCAGCCACGGATGTATCATTGCATTAGACACTGACAACTTTGATTCTTTGCAAGGGGAAGGGGGAGAAGGCATTTAACTGCGGGTGGAGTGGAAAGGTGTGGGAGATGGGAATGGAGATGGAGGTGTGATCATCGGAGCCGCTTCCAGTGAAGACCTCTGTGTCATCAAAGCACAGCAACAGGAATACCAACAAAACAGGGCTCCTGCTTTGGATGTCAGGCTGGAGAGGAGGGTGAGGAATAAGAGGTTCATCTTGCACAGAAGGTGGCTCAGAAAAATCCTCACAGATGGAGCTGCATAGCTAAGAGCTTGGGCTGAACAAGAGCCTGGGGGAAAAAGGGATCTTATTGGGAAGTACAAGCTAGTATTGCTTTTTCTTGTTTCATTTTCCTTTTTGAACTTAAACATTTTGCCCTGATAAACTTGGACTTGCATCTTCTTGTTTGAGCATCTCATAAAGTACGATCTTGGGTGAAGTTAGCAGGATTTTTCCTACTGTTGCCTAAGTCTAGACTTTCCATTAGATCTATGCCATAACATGCTCTAGAATCCCCTAAGGCGAGGTCTTTGAGCCGGGTTTTCAGAGGTGTCCTGCTCAGCCTGGAGAGCAGGGAGTGGGGTTTGCTCAGGAGGAAGCTGTAAGTCAGTGCATATTTGGGCTAGAAAAGCACTGTGCTCCCCACTTAGGGATAAAATTGAGGGTTTTCAGGAGTAAAACTGCCTTGGGATCTTGCCCAGTCCGGAGAGCTGCTGGTGCAGACTGGAGTTTAAGGGCTGATATTGCTGAGAAACCTGTCATAGGAGAAATCTCCTGTGTGGGAATGCCCTGCTGTAAGAGAATGAGTAATCTCTTCACGCTTCTGGCAATGTCCAAACTCACACTTACACAGTGGTTATTGCTTCTCATTTTAAACACATTTTCTTTTCTAATCTGCAAGATGAGATAAATAGAAGATTTTACACAACTATAGCATTTTTTTTATGTCAACTCTGTGCTGAGTGATTTATCTTTATTACCCAATAAAGCCTGAAAATTTGCACTTACTTTTCCTGTTATTTATTTTGGAAAATATACTAAATTGGTCTTCTCTCGCTAGTTTAAATAAAAGAGAACAATTCGGCATCTGTAATAATCAAACTGACTGACTTAGGGTGGAATGGCGATTCCTTCAGCACAAGCCTAAACCAGGGGATTTCGGAAAAGTCAGCATCACCATGCACCGAGAGAAGCTATGCCAGTTCAGGAAAGCAAATATTTTAAAAGAAAATTCTGCTAAACCTGGCCTGTATTGTGTATTATCCCCTGGCTGGCTTAATTTATCTGGCACATGCTCAACTCTGACACTAGCTGACTATACTACTCAAAAAAAAAAAAAAAAGAGGAGGAAGTATATGATGTCTGCACCGTTGTTTTTATACACGTACCCCCTCTGTGTCACAAACGAGATGCTGACAGATGGTATTTAGTCACCTGTTATGTCTGTTGATTATATGCTTTGATCTAAAATTTATTTTGCTCCTCTTGGCAGCTGAGCTGCTCCTTAATCCATTGATAAAACCTGCTTAATAAGCACTTGCAAAGGCACTGACATCACCAGAAACAGACTGCGCTGGTGAGATCATGACGTGATGCCCGTAAACCCAAGAGAAGCCTTGTGTTCAGGGCTTCAAGCAAAATGCTTTTTTGAGAAGCGAGTAACAAGCAGTTTTATTCTTGCTTGGTGTAGTTTAAGTCTGATGCTTCCTTGTGTTTGTTTCAAATGTGTCAATAAGGAGAGGACAGTTCAAAGAGCTGCTTTCCTGTAGAGAATTTGTATCTTGCCATGCTTTTCTGTGTATTAAGACTATCAGAAACCTTGTTTCCTCTAATTATGTGTGTAAATACAATTTTCTTGTCATGGAACAGTTTTAAGAAGAGAGCCATTACCTTGTCCTGAGGTGACTCTCGATGCCTAAACAGAGCTGACAGCTCGCCATGAGAAGTGTAGGGAGCTAAAACATGGTGTTTGCTTTGTTTGGGCTTTTGGGGGGTTTTTGTTCGGCTTTGTTGGGGTTTTCTGCAAAAGGTAAAGCTTTCTGGGTTTTCAGTTTGAGGGTCCTGTCTCTCATTAAACTTGTGACTAATAGGAACCAGTTAAAGTCATCTTAATGTATAAACCTTGGCAGGGGGGAGTTATAAATGTCTGGTATCTTGAGGACTTTATTGCATTAGCATTTTAGCAAAATCAGGTCTTTCCTCCTAAGCTGCACGGCCATCTCTGGCCAGCTCTTACTGTCGGCAAGCTGCCCTGAGAGAGTCACACAGTACAGTTTCCCTTGCCATCAGCTGGCTGGCAGGTCCCTTCATTCAATTATCAGCCCATACTTTGTCAGCATGGAAGCAGCATCTTCTGCCAGCTTTGGGAGCTTTCCAGTCCTGGAGACCTGCAAGGCTGCAGTGTAGGAAAAGTGGCTTTTGTTTAGCATTCTCTTTGTCTGACAGCTTGCTGGGTGTCTTGTGAAGGACTCTGGGTAATTAATTAGAACTAAGTGGGTAAAACTAAGAGATACAATATCCTAAGAGATTGTCTCCTCTGCAATGATCCATCCTCTAACAAAATACTGGAGTTTCCACATGAAAGATGGTAGATTCCCCCATAGGGAAATCATGTTTATTTTAATGCAAGAAATATGAATTAATGGAGATAATAATTGTGGACAGAGTTCTGGAGTATTTAATTCTGAATCTGGCTATAATAACTCAAGGAGTGGTGCTGCTCAGGTTCTTATTGAGTTCAGAATAGCTCTTCTGTCCTTTAAGCTAAAGTGACAAGGAAATTAGAATTTCTTTTTCTTTATTGACCCTGTGAATGTTCACTTGAAAATAGGAACAAAGTATTTTTATAAATTTTGTCCTATATAATTACGTAAGGGAAGTATTTATAAGCATCTTTGTTCCTGTAATCCTTTTTATTTTGATAAAGCTAAATCTCATAAAATTCCTCAGCAGATATTAAAAACTAGTTCAAATTTTACAACTAAAAAAATTTAAATGTACAAATTCGTCTTTTTTTCTTTTTTTTTTTCTTTTTTTTTTTTTTTTTTGTTTGGCAGAAGAAAGGCTCTTTTAAAAATATAGGCTAGAGGACTGCTGTTTAAACTGTAAATTACAGAAAAGCATGTTAAGGCATGACATTGTTGCACAGCTAACGATCATTCTTTTTTGGCTTGTTGCCTCTAGAGGCATACTAAAAAGGGGAGGAGAGGGGGGTGAAGCAAGCAACTGAGAGCTTATACTAAATAAATACTGATAGGTTTGAAAAACAAAAATAAACAACAAAAAAAAAACAAACAGGAAAGACAAAAAACAAACACAAAAGGACAAAAAACCACAGCCCTCCAGAGACACCCCAGCCCCTGGAAATCCAGGACAAAAATACTCTCAGAACACAAAATGCTGTTCCCCGTCAGATAGCTGTGCCTGCCAGACCTGGGGACATGTGCACTGCCAGACATTCCGTCTGTCACGCAGCCCTGGGGGTGATGGCACTGCCAGGGACGTCTGCACAGCTCGGAGAGGGGACAGCAAGGGGTGCAGGAATGCTGGCAAGGAGCAGTGCTTACCTGAGACCTGCTTTTTTCTCAGGGAAGAAAAAGGAATTTTCATGTATACATTAGGGGAGAAGGCAATATGAATTTTATCTCAGGAATTTCTCAACTGAGGAAAGAGAATTAACTTTGTGGGTTTTTCTTCCTTTCTTCTTGGGAAGGCTTTGGGCTTCCACGTGAGATGATGTGATAAACATCAGAGAAAAAACTCCCCACAATTTAAACATACACTTCATGTATTTTTAAAGATTAGTTGCATTAGATGTTCATCCTCTTTGCTGTAAATGTCCATCACTATGAATATTAAAGAATCTGATCTTGAACTTCTGGATGAAAAATGTACATGTTTAAGTGGTATAAGAAAGTGAATTAATTGGGGAAGGACTTAACAGTTTCAGTATTCTTCTTTCTCTCCTTGCTTTGACAGTATCCCATGAAACAGTAAGCTAGAGGAAGAGAGATTCTTTCCTCCCTGTCTACCACTTCTTGCACCCACCTCTCAGCTCTTCTTTCTGACTCCTTTCTGTTAGGAACCCTCTCCTGCCTTCACCCAGCTGCCTTCCCCACCTACATACACACTTGGATCTTCAGTCAAGTCTCTCCTTGCTCTCGTGCACATGAAGTGTCCAGGTGCTGCTTCCACCCTGTCTTTCCCACAGATCTCCAGAAGCCCCACGAGAGTTCTTTCCCTCTCTCCTTCACATCATCTCTCCCTTCATCCTGTGACGCTGCCCGTGCCTGCTCTGCTTCCTACTGCTGGTAGAGCAGCACTGAATTCTGGCAGTTGCAGCTGAGGCTGAAAAATTAAGTTTTGTCTGTGTTAACACGAGCCAGTCCCAGGTGCAGCAGAAAACACCTCAGCTCCACTTTGGTATTGATGTCATTCGACGCCCACAAAGTTAACATCTTTATTTAAAAGCTGCAGTGGAAGTCCCCACTGAGTCAATCCCCAGTTCACAGGCAAGGAATTACAGATTTCAGGGCTTTGGATGAGGCCAGCTATGTTGTGGTTTCATAGGAAGGGTGTTAATGAGAAGATGCAGTGGTAAATAAAGCAATTGATGCTGTAATTCTATGTTTCTCTAAAAATGCTTTTTTTATGATCCCACACCTATGGAGTTTTGAATGTTTGAACTTTAACATTTTCTAAACAGTAAGTTGTCATGACTGATGCTCTAGCATCTAAAAAAGATGGAAAAAATTTGAGATGATGGTATAAACCAGATTCTTAGATAATGTTGTTGTGAGCATTTTTACACTTTGACATTGAAGTTATCATCTTGGATTGCACCACTGGCAGTCCTCACAGATGATCGAACCAATTCAGTTTCCCAGAGTGTCTTAAAAATAGAATATCTTGTCTACTACCATCTTCTGATTAGAAAGTGTTGTTTTACAGCTGTAAAGAAAAAGGAAATGTTTAAAGCTCAGATTGAAAACACATGTTCAGCTGGACAGAATGCTGGGATAAATTCAACAGCTGTGGATTTGCCATATATTTAGGGCCATGGCCGTGAAAACTTGGAGTAGTACTTTTGGTTTGGTGTTTGATGGTGGTGGTGGTTTTTGTTTTATTCCTTTTAGATAGGCAGATCTTAATAAAAACTTCTGAGGCTTTCTTCTCTCTTTACAACATTAATGATGAATGTGGCACGGTAACAGGCAAACCGGTTGCAATGCACGGGCTGACGAGGGAGGCCTAGGCCAGCAGTCAAACATTCCACATCAGCCTGCAAGATTAAAATGTTTGCAGTTTAGAGTTTTACGCAGTTTTGATTGGAGTCTATCCAGGTATTTGCATGCAAAGAATTATTGCTCAATGACAAATTGTGTTGATACAATCTAGTATGTTGGGAAATTTCCACTCTATTATGGTCGAGTGCCAAGTATGATACCTCTTGGGAGTAATACAATGAATGATGTATTTTGGCCTTGAAAGATCAGTGGACAGCAAAAGCAATTTTCTATAATTTGGAAAAATCACAGATTCTGTATGTCTAATCAGAGGTGATCATCATTTTTGCAAGTTTGTGCTAAGATTGTAATACAGAAAGCTGAAACCCTGAACCCTCCTGCAGGGTTTGTAAAATACTCCTCCCCTTAGGAAGAAGGGTCTGTGCACATGGCATCACTTGGGCTATCTGTGCTCCAAAGTGTGATTCTGCAAACATGGTGCTGAGTAGCACCTTTTTCCTAAACAAATTGGATACCACTGAGAAGTTTTCTTTGTGTGCTCTGGTAGCTAACAATTCCATTTTAAATCTGGTCTTCTCGCCCTTACCTTGTATATACCCTAGCTGAAACCAGGACAATTTTCTAGTCGCTAAAGAGTATTTTGGAGTTTGTTAATGGACACTTGTTTCTGAGTCTCACTCACCTCCCAGAGCTCTGCTTCTCATCATGGCAAAGCTACTGTAACCTCTGGGTGACAGTAACCCACTCCTACAGTAAGTGCAGCATGTCTGGTAGCACAGAGAGGTTATTCCATAAAGTTGAGAATAAACCTTTGAGAGGCTGCGATACTGTGAGGAACAATCTGATGCTGAAGTGCCTCTGTAGAAACCTTCTGTCTTAGAAAGCCTGAGCTTACTGGGCTGATGTGTATTTGACAAAAAAAAATTAAAGGAATGCAGATCTGACTGTTCTGGATTTTAGCACCAGCTACTGAAAATAAGCCATGCAAGATCAGTCAGGAAGTTTTAGCACGAAGTACTTAAGAGCTCCTCAATGAGCCAGACTTAGAGCTAGGAGCAATAGGTGTCCTGCAGTTCTCCTCTCTAACTGCCTTTGCAGCATAATCTGCATGGAGGAAATTAAGCCTGAAAGAGAGATGTGAAAATTAAGTGATTTTGTTGTATATAACAGTAACATTCTTCTGCCCTTTTAATAATGGAAACATGTCAGTGACATAAAATGCTAGCTTTTAAGCTGACTGGATACAAAAGAAGGAGTCTCAGGCTTTTCAGATCAAGTTTTGAGGCTGAAAATTCATTTTTCTTAACTGGACAGGTGATATCTGGAATTTCAGTACTAACTTCAATGGGAATCTTTCAGATTATTTAATTCACTAGTACTCTTCGCAAAGGTTTTTTATTTGGCAATAAACCAATGGTAGGAACAAGGATTGCTTCGTGTGTTTTGTGATGAGATTACACTTAGCATTTATGGCACTTCATGTTTCTGTTGGAATATCACTGACATCATGAAGTAAGTTGAAAAGGCTTAACTTTTAAAATGACAGCTGAAGTCTTAGCACCAAAATCTCTCTGATGATTAGGTGAAATGTTTTCTGTTGAGAAAGAGCGATATGGGAAAAGAGAAAGGTGCTAGGGGGATTTAGGTCTCTGTCAACGTTTTAATTGCACAGCTCACGGGTTTTAGTCACTCTCCTTAATCTTGCTTTGTGCACAGCTTCTCTTTGCTTCCGTTACATTCTCGTGTAGCTGCTGCCTACTGATCTCTGGGCAAGTCACACTAATGTGGGAAACAATAGTGTTAGTACTACTTTAAAAAGAGCTGGGGTTTATTTTGGTCTTGGTTTGGGGAGTTTTGTGCTTCTTTAGGCGCAGGGAAGGGAAAAGTTGTCAGAGTAACTTCTTAGTAGTTGTCAGGCAGAGGACTATAAACGTTGGGTCAAGTCCTGTGTGAACCCCCACTTTGTGGACTGTTGCTGTGTGATGAGCTTTATTCTGTGGGCCAGTTTGAATGATGATAGCTCTTAAGAGGTTTGTCCCATGGCTGCATTTGTCGCTTAAAATGCTGGCCTTGTGAGGAAAAGACAAGTGTCTTTGGTTTCAAGGGTTAGTTCTGTTTGTACAGACACAGCAATACCACTTTTAACCTGTTCAAAACCTTCCTCAAAACAACCCCCCAGCCTACAAGTAGGCTCTCTGCCTATCATGAAGCTCTTTGGCTGTGGTAAGGCTCCTAGAAACAACTAATAAATCTGTCAGGCTCTTAGGAGTTTTTAAAAACTAAGTTTTTAAGCAGGGATAATAAATACAAGCATAAACACGTGCAATCCTGTCTCCTTCCTCTTACAGTCCTGAAAGGCTAGAAATACCTACATTTAAACTCAGTAAATACATTGCTTGTATAAGGGGAAATACAATTTTAGTAGCTCTCTAACAGTTCAATGTAGTTTATTCACATACTGAACCCTACGAACAATTTCATCTATTCATAAATAGGATGTAAAGATGCTGCTGCTGCAGAAATCTCTCTGAGAGTGATGGAAACCAGTTAAAACTTGAAAGAAAATTAGAATAATGGTGGTTTGCTGTGTTTAGTAGCTTAGAGTCAGTCTCTTCATTGTGACGATGTGAACACATACAACTTGTAATTTCACAGACTAGCTGGGTTTACTTGCAGCACAATGCATTTTCTAATTCGTGCTGTCCTTTGAACTGTGAATTTTTTTCTTCATTTGCATTGCATTTTTTTCTCTGTTGCGTCTTAATTTTTAATGCCCCCCTTCTCAAATCTTTCTGCCCCGTTCTTTCTCCCCCAATTCTTGTCATTCCTCTGTGTCTACTGAGAAGATTCTGCTGTGTGCTGGCTCAGAGGTTCATGTGAAAGGAGTTCCTGACCTTTCCACTTCCTTCGAGGCAGTGGTCACTTCCCAGCTGGCATAAACTGTGTAAATAAAATAGCTGGGAGCTCTAGGAATGGAGGGAGGGAGCAGGAAAGCTCCATGAGCTTGTGGTTCAGCCCAGGGCGATGCAGCCGGTGTGTGGGAACAGGGTTTTTTTTTGTCTTTCCCTCTGCTTCAGGAGTTGGGGTGAGCAGCCTCATACCTTACTCTCCAGAGTATGCAGGCAGTGAAAAAATACAACATCCAACCTCCGGTCTGTAGATGGCATCCCAAAGCGCTGGCATCACTAGGGATATCTCCACATGATATTATTTCATAGGCTTTCCTGCAGGGTATTTCAATAAGAGAGATAATAACTGCTTTGGGCTGACTGTTTTAGTATCTATTTTTGTTATGGACTGAATGACCAGCTACAATTTTCTGTAACTGCCTGTAGTTTTCCTTGGACTTATGCAAGCTCTTTTCAGTTAGCCTGCTTTCTGAAGACTTTTCAGGAAACAAATCTCTTTATGTGCAAGGAGAAAAAAGGAAGTCAGATCTATGAGGAACTGAGAAACAAAAGTCCTCCAAATTCTTACAATAAACCACCAATAACCCAACATTTTGTGTAATGCAAAACACTGCTGCTGCTGTTTTTGCTGATGTCTTGGGGTGACTCTATCATGTGTATCCCCTATCATGCTCTATGCCCAAAAAGTAATATTGTGCCTTTTCTGTGCCTTTAAACTGAGCTTG
>VZTD01003963.1:1309630-1402834 GCA_013397725.1 Rhagologus leucostigma
ACCTACAGAAGGACTCTGAAATCTTCCCAGGTTTCTCTCTATAGCGAGGGTTTTAATTCATTACTGAGCATCATTGTCCTTTTCCTGTGTGTTTGTTAAAATAAATAGTTTTTATCTCTTTCACTTTCCTTCAAGGAAAAATTTCCTTTTTCCGAACCCTGTGGGGGGGAAGGGTGGTTGCAACCTGGTTTTCTCTCAGGGGCTATATTACTAGATTTTGGCCAAACCGGCACAGTTGAATATCATGGAAGGCTGTAACAGGGACACATAAACCAAATTTGCTTATTTTTCAATAGTAGATCTCATAGCAGTTTTCTTGGAAATTGTACTCATCCTCCTCTTACAGATAATTTTTTTTTTTAGACAAATACCTTTGCTGCTTCAGCACGTGGTTGCTTCTTTAGTGGCCTCTCCTAACACTGCCTGGCATTTCTCGCTGCAGAAGTTGGTAACACTATCAAAACTTTCCTCGGTTACTCACTCTTACAAAAAAGTGTTGCTCTGTTTTTTCTTCCTGCTGTGGGGTTTTTCAGTGATTCATTTCTCTTTGGAAGTATTACTGGGCTTGATCTCATCTTTAATTTGCTCTGCATTTCTCATAAGCTCACAGCCTGTTGGTTTCCGAAAGGTGCCAGTGTTCATTTTTCATTTGAATTGGTCGCTGTTTACAAGCCAAATGCTGACAGATGTGGTTACGAGAGCCTCGCTGCCGTCTTTTTGCGAAGAATGTTGATTTTTATGGTGGTGCTTACGGATTTATTGATACCAGGCCTGCTGGTGTGCATAGCAGAGCTTACACAAGGCATGCAGGACAAGACCTCCATGGAGTTCCGAGACCTTTTGAGAAAGGCTTCCAGCTCCTTTCAGGCCTTGACGAAGTTGCTTACTGGTAAAACTTCCACAAGTGGAAACTTGTTGGAAGGAAAGCACATCCAGGTGGCTATTGTGTAAATGTGGGGAGACCTTGTCTGAAAGGTTGTTAAACAGAGAGAAAATTAGAAGAGGGTAAGTAGATGTTTTAGCTTGTTCTCAGTTCCAGGCTGTTTGTACATAGAGAGAGTTGTCTGTGAGAAATTGAATACAGAGATAATTTTGCACTCGTGACGGAATAAATTTAATTAAAGTTATTTATTCCTCTTTCTCCCACAAACTTTTAGTAGCTTTATGTGTCTGTAAAGGGTCATTGGAGTAGAAAACGAAGCATATGTTCTATTCCTCTTTACTTTTTTACTACAATTAATAAAAAGGCCAGGTTTCAGATGTGCTCCAAACCACTGGGGACATGTGAGTGATCACTGATGTGGAAATGGCTTCCACTTGTAACTCTCTGTTGGACAGAGCGGATTTTCAGTTCATTTTGGTCAGAGAGGTTTGGAAGAAACTTTTCTTATTACTGCATTTTTGTTAGGATTTGTTGGAGAGATCATACTGTTTGTAGTTTGGTTTTTTTTAGAACTACTCACCATCATCCCTGAGTGAGATTCTTTTCCACCTGGGTGGTTGTAGTTTCATTTTGTGCAAAATATGACTTTTTTACTTTGGCCTGTTCAAGGAAGTGTCACAAATACCCACATCAGCCTTAAGGCAAAATATCACTTTACTTTCCAGAATCTTAGAGTTAGAAGGTGATACTCCTCCAGCCCCAGTTACAAAGCTGAAAGGATTTCAGGATGTTCCTTACTTCTGTGTTGTTGACAATTATTTTTCTTCCTGAAGTATGGAGAATTTGGATATGAGAAGTCTTCACTCCTAAAAGAAATGTTGGTGAATTTTGTATTTATTTGATTTTGAGGGAATAAAAATTCATGAGTAAACGAAAAAGGCACCAGACATATTTTTTTAATAATAGATTTCCAAATATATTCGAAATTATTAACAAGTTGACTTAGCTTGGGCTTCATACAGTGAACTAATAGTGAGAGAATGTCTGAATGTTCACCTTGTTCATTTTTTAAGCATTCAGATAGAGTTTAGTCCGTGACATTTAGTAACAAAGTAGCTTTGCCTTTTCTACCTGTCCTTCCTCTTGGATTGTGGAGCAGACTTTCTGCGGCGTTATCTTCAGAGGGCTGTGTGCCGTAAATGCCAGGTTACCACTCTCCGGTTTGAGTTTCTCAATACAGTCTCACTTTTTGCTCCTGTTCATCTTGCAGGAGGTTGGGAAAAAGGGGAACAGCTCAAAGTGTGCTCAGTACCTACTGAATTGAAAGAAATCACTCTTATCACTGGGATGAGTACAATTAAAGCACATAACCCTGCTTGGATTTCCCCCGGTTTGGGGTGAGCCGTGCAAAGTGTAGCTGCCACCGTGCTGAGCAGCAGCTGTGCCGTTCCCTGAGAACCCCAGCTTCAGGTCAATAGCCCTGTCTCTGTACAGCACACAGGAATTGCAGTGCCTGCCATTTCATTAGTCCTGGGTAAGCTGAAATCCATACGGGCTCCTGCACTTTTGAGCAATGCACTGTATAAGAAACCGTGTCAGGCAGTCTCCTGGGGGGGTTGTGTTTGGTTATCACTCAAACCATTCGTAACATGAACCACGGGGAAACCCCCAGCTTTTCAAAGAACACATTCACTGAAGTTCTCGGTGGGTTTCAGCATTGCCTTGAAGGCCAGGGCAGAAATTATCTTAAAAGTACAGGGAGCAAGAGGGAGGCACACAGAAACAGGATTGTACCCAGTCATCTGAGACAAATGTCAACAGCTTCATGCTACATGAGTCAGGTATTCATGTCATGATTCTTACATTAGTGAAAAATAAGTGTTTTCTTTCAGGAGGGTGTATACAAGGTATGGAAAGATTAAATCACTGGCTACAATTGCTGTTAAAAAATAAATACAAGCGTGACAAGATGAAGCACTGCTGCGTTATCTTATTGTTCATATCCCACAGATAAAAGTACTTCTACCTGTTGATGCTAAAGTTTGGACTTGCTTATCTTGAAGGTCTTTTCCAACCTAAATGTTCCTAAAGCTCTATGTTAAAACGGATCATGTAATTCGATTTATAGAAACAAAGTGAATTTAAACGAAAAACATCTGCTGTTTATCAAATGCTTCCAAAACTTGTGTTTTGAAGAGGTACAGAGCAATTAACAGCAAGTAGAAAGAGTGCTCTTTCATCTGATGATCCTACTTGAGCCTTGTACTAGCAAACTTGGGCAGTCTCACTTGAGCAGAGACGCAGAAGACAGGTTTTTATAGCTCCGAAAGGGTGTTTTACTATGGTAGTAACTACTGCAACATATAATTTTTATTTCTTTTTATGAGGGTGATTTTGAATCCTTTTTGTTTGTTGTATTTCCAGCTGTATTCATGCTCTGCCCCTCGGATGGTTATTCCCCAACAGACAAACACATGGCTTGCATATCTGAAGCAACTGTGAATTTTTGGCAACAGAGCTGTTTTCTTGCATCAGGAGAACGAGTTAAATTCAAACAAGTTATAATCAGACAAATGGCTTGGCCTTAAAGATAGGTGGTGTGGCTGTAAATTTACATTTCTGGCTAACCTGTGACTTCCCACAGGACATCAGGTGTGGAATTGTGGGACAGTGTCCCTGCAGCCCTGTTGTTGGGCACCGGGATGGGAAGGGTTTGTGTGCCTTCACAGCAGCAATTTCAGCAGAAGTGAATGTGTTCTGAACATGGGTCTGGTGTTCTAAAAGGGGGTAAAACAGCCTGCTCCCCGTTTCTCTGCTTTGGAGTAAGTGCCAGAAGGGATTTAAAGGAAATGGAAAGGAATGCTAATATGAGTCTGCATTGATTCCCTATCCAAAGCCGTTGTCCTGTTGCTGCAACTTGTCTCCATTTATTGTTCTCCTGAGAAAACGCTTTTCCAGAATTGATGTATCAGATCAAATTTGAAATGGGCAAGAAATTTACTTCCAGTCAGTAAAAAGTCACTTGATATTTCAAAACATGTTCTGGGAATACTTGGGGAATAAAAAATGTGATTTGAATGTACCGATTTTCTTTTGTGAAATATTGGAAGGCAATATGTGGAAGCTGGCATTGTCCTCACTGCGAGAGCCTTGTGATTTTTCTCATGCTATGACTTCAGCTTGTTTCCAAAAATGTTTTTCTATTTCTCATATATGGGAACATTTTAGTCTATTCTTTCATATATTTTTAAAATTACATTGGTTCACCATCATCTTTTTCCCTGAAGGTCACATATTTTAGTTCTTGTCAGATAATAAATTACATCTGTATAGACATTCAGATCATGCTTTCTCGTGTTTGTCATTGTATGGGAAAATATGGGGTCCGTAAGTTGATAACAGAGAAAATTTACCACAGCTTTGATTTTGGAAAGTAGAGGATGAATAATTTCATTTTCCTTGTGAATCTTGTCGGTTTTGTGAGTGAATCTTGTCAGTTTTGTGATGTAAATGCTTTCCCTAAGTTATTCATACTTCTTTGAGATGAAGGATCAATTAAGGACTTGAAAGGTGATTCAGTTGGGACTTAAGTGACGGAAGCACCTTCCATCAGCAAAAACAAAGGCGAACTGGTAATAAGATAATCAATGTGACAGTCAAATGCAATTAATTGCAAAAGCAACTGATCAGAAAATGTAACCTTAGGTCAAATAATTTTTATTCAGGTTTATGAATAGCTCATAAAAACACAGAAGGACTTTGTAATATTTAGGTTATTTTGTGAAGTGAGATGAGTGAATTCTTAATGTGTTCTTTAGGAGAGAGAAATTTTTTTATGATAATGCAAATGTCAATGGTTTGAAAGGAATCGAGAATGTGTTGCTCAGATCATGCTCTTCCTCTGTGTATGTTTTTGGGTTTAGATTTTCTCACCTTTTTCTCTGTTTTGCATTTCCAAGTATTAGGTGTTTTTCACAAATTGACTGCTGTAATGCAATCAGAAATATTTATTCTATATTGATATTATTGGAATAATATAAAATTGGAATAATATAAAATACCATATATATATTTTCCAAGTGCCTTGAAATGAATTCCTCCTTTCATTGTGCTCAGAAAACATCAGAATGGATTTTCCCAGCAGTCTTGAACACAGAAGTTATAAAACCATGAATTCTCATAGGCATTTACTGTTAATAATCTTCAATACTACTATATCAAGAAAGGAAACCCTTTTCCTGTTAGGTGATAACAGGGGGAAATAATCTACCAAGTTCAAAATCAGCTGAAGTGTATTTAAATACAGGTTAATTTTTAGGGAGAAAAAAGACACACTTTGGACAGGTCAGAAAATTAAAGGCGAAGTGTGTGCATCTTTTGGTGTTTTTTTGGTTTTTTTTCTCTCATTCATCACAGACTCTGGATCCGAGCATTAGTTATGTTTATCCTTTAATCCTACTGTCTGGGTTTGTTTATGTAAGATTTATTATATAGCCAGGGTGGGTAGTTAAATGAAAAACCAAACCTGACCCTCGGTCAGTGCAAGAATACCTACAGATTACTTTGCTTTACATGGACAAGTTAAATTTATTCTCAATCTATTATGTAAGAGTTGGGCTCCACATCTCCTGAGACACCAAGAGACAAAAATTGCTGCCAGTTGCGTCTGTCTTTTTGCACTTCATTCTCTACAACAAGGAGAAAAACAAGCTGGATATGTTTTCTTGAAGTATTTCCTTGAGATAGAGACTCGCTTAATGACCATGTTTCATTGTGCAGTTAATTAAACACTCTCATAATTGAATGTGCTTGCTACTGGCTGTGTACAAATCTTACCCAGCAGGAGTTTTTTTTGGTCCCTGGTAAACTTTACAGAAAATAATTGATAGATACCAGGAGCGCAGGGCTTGGGTGAATGAATATAAAAGTCACCACGTTGCGAGTGCTCCCACATTTTTTGGACACAAACCCAATTTCAATATGTATAAATACATTCAATCCCTAATATGATTTCTTTTAGGGTACTTGTTAATGTTGCAGCTTGTCCTGCTAGGGCACGGCAGTTGGAGGTTGGCTTCCTGGAGCTTCCCATTGTTTTTTCCCTTTATTTGATGAATGTGCTGAAGCAGACTGGAAATAACTAGATTCCCTAATTGTCTGGACAGTGACTGGATTAATAGTTGTGGAAATCACAGATGTTTTCACTCTCTGCATGTTTTATTCTGTACTCAGTGGGGCAAGTATAGAAAAACTGTAGTGGGCTTGTCCTGATGTGCTGCTGGGAATTGCAGATTAAATTCATCCTGGTTTAAAAGACCTACATGAGGTTTATTAATCTTTAAAATCCCACTTAAATCCTGTTTTAATGTCTTAAGTACTATTTAAATGATGTCTAGTACAGGCCCTTTGTAGAGAGGAGGGAAGAAGTGACCCTGCAGGTTACTAGAAACATAATATTTTACAATTTCAGCAAGCCATATATAACAGGATTTGAGGGCCATCGATGGACTGACCTTTTGTGAAATCCAACTGCATATTTTATGAGGAAATATATAATTTCTGCTTCAACAAAAAAACCCAAAGGAATTCCAATGATTAAATGACCAAGCTTAGGCTCTTAAAGAATCGTTATTGCCAGCTCCAAATATTTGGCTACTCCTTGTGTCTCCCTGGACATTTATTTAATTTTAAAATGTTTCAGTTTGGTTTAAAATTATGTTTTGGGAGGTTTCTTATTCCTTGGAGTTTTTTATTGCTGCTTGTGAAACTTCTCTGCGAGCAAAGGACAAAGTACATTGATTTCAGCATTTCTCCTACAGTGTTTTTTAAAGTTGTATGAAGTAACTTGTGTGAAAAATAAACTGAGGAATTCTCCTTCCCCCAGCTCACTTGCTTTCATGCATCTATCACTGCATATTCATATAGTTCATGGAGAATCTGGGTGGAAATGTCAGTTTTCAATCGTGGCACCTTTAACTGGGATACAAAGAGGTTAAAAATTCTAGAGAACACTGTGAATCTGAGAGCGAATATGGAGTTATACGGTCGTTCTAGGCTGTGGTATCGGTTGTATAGAAGAGACGTAACAGAAGCTTGTACTGAAAACACATTTTCACTCAGGTCCTGTGTTGTTTTGTGGGGGTGATGTGGGTGTGTGGTCCTGTGGTCAGAACGGGAGAGCACAAGCACGGCAGGAACCCTGCCTCTGCTCCAGCTCTGCCATTAACTCTCTGGGCAAGCCACAAACCCTCTGCTGTTCAATCAAACTGGATAAATTGCTGACTCCAGAAAGGTCCGATAACCTTACTGAGCACGCATTTGGTATGCTTGAAATCCTCGGAGAAGAGATGCTGCGGAGATTTTAAAAATACCCATAATTATTCACCTAGGTTACAAAGCTTTGCTGATATCCCAGCACAGCTATGAGGTGAACCACACTGAATGTTCTTGCTGTGTCAAGAGTAGGTAGTTTTGGCTTTCAAAAGCCAGAGTAGTGTTTAATTTGCAGCTTTAAGAAATTAAATACTAAGTAGCCCGTCTGTACAGTGTATTATTACCATTACAAAAAATATTCAGGGTTATGTTGAGTATTTTTTGTCAGCTCATGGTTCGTTACAAAGTAATTCTAATTAATTGCTGTCACACTCCTTAAGGTGTGGATGAGTGCAGGTTTTACTTAATTTCCCCCCATAGGCAAAATATTTTTACTTAATTATCTGTAATTTTCTACCTTTTTTGCTCATCATCTTGTACTAACAAACAAATCAGGACATATGTTTGTCAGAAGGAGCATGAACTGACAGAAGAACAACAAACCCGTGGGTGGGGAAGTGTGGAAAATGATTTTTGAGGCTTTTTAGGCAGAGAGATTTGAATTCCAAGACTGACTTTCTGCACCTAAATCGTTCCTGACGTCATGAATCAATCTTGAGGCATAATTTAAGGGAGGAGGGTTTTAACACAATGTAATGGGCCTGCTAGGAAAACTAGGATTTGGCGGTCTCCAAAATAAAATGGAAATATATCAGAGCAGGTGGGATTTTTTTTTCCTCCATGAATTACTCTGCTGAAATGGAAAAATATACATTTAACCGAGCGTTACTTTGGTCAAAGCATAAAATAAGAGGAAGATTAAGTCATTACATCAGCAGAGAGTGATTAAATTTATTTGGTCCTTGCTAAATGCAGATATTTTGCGTGTAGGGAGAAAATGTTGCTGACAGAGATTATTAAACGGGATGGTAAAATAGGTATTCTCCACGACTGCCTCTGTTTGCTAATTAATTAGAAAAGTGTGTTGCTGATTGTCTTACAAAATTGGGCTATAAATCATCAAAGTTTTAAATTCCCAGGAAGTCCATGTTCTGTATCTGGGCTGTCATTTGCAACGTCTCTGTTTGTGCCGTGTGCAGCAATCGAAAGGAATTTGGATTTAGAAGGATTGCACTGCATTCCCTCTGTGACTACAGGAACCTACAGCTCCAATTAGTGGTCAAGCCACTGTAGGAGGCACAACACCTTACTGGGATTAAACACAGGATGAAGTGTCCTGCCTCTGCCTCGAGGAGCTTAAAACTGAAAATGGACTGACAGACCACAGGCAAGACAGCAAAGTGCTGCAGGCACAGGGTTGATGCAAAATGCAGATGCCTTTGGAACAATAAAATTGTTTTATCTTCTGTTTTGCTTTAACTTCTTTAAAGGCAGTCATTCTGTTGACATTCATGAGTCCCAGACCAGGATGAGAAGAGGAAAATGAGAATGGGGATGTCAGGAAAGACAGATTTTGAGAGGAGTAAGCGTTTTGTGAGCTCTGGTGGCACTGATGTCCTGACCCAGACAGCAGAGTTTTTGCTTTGTGTAGTTAGACCAGTATCAGTTCCTCAAAAGATCTGACAGCAGCGTTAGGGTAAGAAGGAGGTCTGTGATTATCCAGCAGAAATGTCCCAAACTAATAATTTGAAACCAGCTTGACTTTCTCTGAGAAAATGTAGGGATGGCATGGATGCAGAGCTCCCTTCAATACCAGGGGAAGTTTTTCGTTCTATTTTGCATGCTTATCAGGCACCATCTCATTTGTTACATGGACTTGCTGAGATGATTCTGAAATGCATACCCTGGTAGGTTAGCAAGGCATGTTCAACCAGCTGCTGTCAGTGATCTTCTGTCAAATGAGAAAGCTGTTTTAATGGCATTTCTGCAGGATTTCCCTTTTGGTTCTCGTACTATTCCATGATATCCTTGATGATAAGGATGGTAACATAGATTGGGTGCGTATTGAATTGACAGGTGACACTATGCTACAAAGAACTGGAAAAAACAGGAACAGCTTGGAAAACTATGTAGTAAAATAACACTGAGAAAAATAAAATATGAATGTTAAGGAAAAGTATCAGATTATGCACTTAGGAACAGCTAGATGGTTATCCTGAAGAAAAAAATGCATTAAGGATTGCTAGGGCTTCTGGTGGACTGTGATGCAAATAGTGGTTAATGTACTTTTTGTAAGAACTACAAGTTTTAATACATAGTAGTATTAATAATAGTTTTTTACAATATTTAAGCAGTTGTCTCATTTGTAGCAGATGTAAAGTGATCCTCTCCTCCACTAAGTGCTCTTACAGTTTCATCTGAGCTACTGTTCTCTGATGTTAGCCTCAAGTAGCTAAGGCAGCAGCAGGTTAAACAGGAGGAAAGGTTTCTGTTAATGCTAAGAGTCGTGTGGTGCTGGAGTGATTGCCAGGCTGTGGAGCTTCCACTGGAGATCTGCAGAACTTGCTAGATCTTCACTAGTCGGATCTGAGCTAACTGCACCTGAAAAAAAAGGGTAGAGGCAGCCCAATTGAAATCTTAAACCGCTTTCATCCCTGTTTTCTGTGATACCGTTCATATACAGCCATGAAAGCCCTGCTGCAGAGTTCTCTTATGATCCATTGTGTGTTCTTAGCCCGCTGATTTGTGACTTTAACGGGATGTAAAGTGGGAATCCTGCCTTCATTGCCAGAAGGCACTGATGTTTTGACACTTCCATCCAGTAACATTGCCTGAGAACATTTTTGAGGAATGACAGGCCTACACACCTTGGATTGCATGTTTATTTACTGACTGCCTTGTACAAGCTGGGTGTATTTAGCTCGTGGCTCAGTTCATTGTGGTACACCAAATTCTTTTATAGGTTCTGTGACACCCAAGAGCTTGCATGGGGATCCTCCATGGCTCCACCAACAATCACGTTTTTGCTGGGATGTGATGTTTGCTTGGGAAAAGTTAGAAGTAAAACAAAATCAGGTCCGAAGTCGGGATTTTCTTAATAGAGTGAAATATATTCCAGATAAGATTTACTACATTCTGAGGAGAGAATGATTTTGCATCTGATTCCTGTGGGAAGGGAAAGGAAGTTTTCTTGTATTTTTGCAATCTCAAGTGTAAATTTTCGGGTATTTGAACACAGCAGCGCTGAAGTTGTGTTAGGGGAGGTTTAGCCTGAGTATCAGGAAAAGGTTCTTCACCCAGAGGGTGGCTGGGCGCTGGAACAGGCTCCCCAGGGCAGTGGTCACAGCCTGACGGAGCCAAGAGGGGTTTGGGCAATGCTCTCAGGCACATGGTGTGACTCTTGGGGTGTCCTGTGCAGGGCCGAGAGCTGGACTTTAATGATCCTTGGGGATCCCTTCCAAGTCAGGCTGTTCCATGACTGCAGGTCTCTTCCAGCATTGATGATTCTATCAAAAGTAACATCAAATTAGTAGTAGTTTTAAACTGTAATTTTGTGCGTCCTGGATAAGCCTGGGAAAGATACATCATTTCAAGGAGCTAATTAAAATTGGGAAGCTTTTTTAGATGTTTTCACGCGGTATCTCTAACATCAACCAAGAGACTCAAGCAAAGATCCTCGCAAAGAAACAATACTAGCAATGCCAAGATGTGAAAAACTGGCTGGATGGCAGTTGCTAGCTGACCTGCCAGAGCTGTCTCTAGAGCTCTGTCTTGTGCCAGGGAAGGGGAACTGCTACGAAACTGTGTTTAACAAAAAGCCAAAAACTCTTCTCTAGCTGTGCGTCAGGTTGTTAGGTGGAGTTGCACGAACTACTCTGTCATTGTGTCCCTACTGCATTCTCCCAACCTTCTCCATAATCCAGGTCATGAATTACAGATTATTTTATAGTCATTGTTTCAAAGAACTGCTTATCCCCTAATAATTACCTGCAGACATGCTGATACATATTGAGTTCTTAAAAAAAAAATCCAGCACATAGAAATGACCTGAAGAAAGCAGACCTTTTGACTGCTTTCATTCAGGTTACATGAGGTAATATTTTGCTGCATTATGTCAATTGTTAGGAAGCTTAGGATGACACCATTTCCTAGGGTTTAAATGATTAATTAGAAGCCTGGGTTGAGATGTAAAATTAAATACTTGTACCAGTACAATCAGCTTTACTTTTTGAGCACTGGAACTGTAATGAACTGCTTTGTAAGGCCAGACGTTTCCTCTAGCAAGAGTGGAAATTCAGCTGGTATGCAGCTCTTTGGCAAGAGATTAAACAAAACCTAATTGCTTAGGTTATATTTGCAAAATAATTCTAAACCACAGGACTGTTTCCCTTTTCATTTTTGCTACAAAATTTAAAGGCCTTTTGAGTGGGTTTTTCATTCCTCTTATCCCTTTACTTTTATAATGTCTGATACATATTTTAAATGTCAAATTTCATCATCTTTATCACCACTGAAAATTTGGTTGGAATTGAGTAAAGGAATATACTGTGAACAAAGCTGCCTTTTGACCCAAGGTATCAATGGTTGTCATTCCTAGTTGTTACTGAAAATAAATTAATTTCGCTGATAGGCTAAGTATTCCTTCCCAGATGGGAATCCAGACTTTCCTTTTGTTTCCCAAAAATGGGTAGGTAAAAGCAACTTCAAACTGATTAGTTCTGGATCTAGCATGAGGCTGGGAGAGTGTTGGATCAGTGTTCTGGCAGAGGTCACGTGTCACAGCCTGTCATGGTTCCTGGGCAGTGTAAGAGGTGATGGCAGGAGGAGCTACCACAGCTCTCCCCTTCTCCTGCAGGTCTGTGGTTTGTGGTCTCATCCTAGAAAAGGACACTTGTGTGGGGCCAGAAGTCTAGACCTGGGAGTGTTCTTGCTTGTGACTGAGTTTAGGATGTTCTCCCACTAGATAACTGGACACCACGGAGCTGTGGGGGGCTGTGGGATCCTGAGGTGGTCAGAGGTGGCTTTGACTTCCAATATGGAAAACCTAAGGAAAGCAAATTGGGGAAAATTCATGAAGAAATTTCTTATAGTTTATTGAGGCTTATGTTGTCTCTGGTTAATTTCTAATGGGAAAAACCCAATTGGAGCTGACAGTCACGGGATTTGAGTTTTTGTTTCTTTTTTTCTTTTTCTTCGTTTGTCCAGCAAAAACTTCTAGATCAAGCAAAGTAACTTCCAAAGCAAGTATCTCACTGATTTATTTTTTTTAAGGTTTGTTTTTTTTTAGTGTGCACAATGTGATGGTGCTGGTCGCGGGTTTTAGAGGTAGCCTATACAAGCAAAACTTTGGACAAGGCAATAAGCACATTTTCATGGATATGCACACGGAGACCAGCAGCGAGGAGCTGGATTAAAAGAGGCAGTTTTGAGAATAAGCGAGTCTGAAGCCACAGGAGTTACAGCTGCTCTGGTGAAGTAATAGCTTACCCCCCTGAGGACATTACCTGACACTGAGAGAGGATTGTGTGCTGCTAACGACTGCTGGAAGAGGAACATCCTTTACGAGAGGTGGGGCTTGGCAGAGCTCTGAGGCAAAATCTGTGATGTTGGGACCTCTGTTACACCATTTGCATTTCTGGTGGTTTTTTTTCACCCTGCTCAGAGCCCTGGCATTGATGGTATGGTTTGGATGTCCTGTGCATCTCCATGCTTGTGATGTTTGGAGCACTGGGATGTGGTTGTCCCTTACAAAAGTGGGCACTGGTGGTGATGGGGAATATTCCAAACCTTTTTCTAGGACACAAACAGAGATCCCTCTCCCTGCCTGCTGTTTTGAGGTGGTGACACACAACACTAGATGGGGGCAGGCAGGTATTCTTGTTGTGCTGAGGAAGGGCAGCACGACAAAAAGAAAATCCACCACCATTTAGTGTCTTCTCAAAACCCCCCCCAGCAGCAAAGGAACCTAACCAAATGGTTTTTTTACAATTATTAGCTTTTTTCAATGCTAAAAGCTACTTTGAGGTTTCAGGAGAGTCTAATTCAAATGCAATATTAAACCATGCTAGAATGTCTGTTCCAGTTTAGATAACCACAGAGGCAGCACACCAGAAGGTCTACACTGCAGAAATGGTGATTTTTTTTAACAAGTAGTAGTTAATTTAGATGAATAGTTTTAGCCAAACTGCTCCGGAGAAATTATCACTAACAATTAAAGTAAATAAACTTCATGCTAACGAATACTTTTTCAAATATCAAAACATTACTTAACTATCAGTTATGCTTCATTTAGTGGTTCTTGATGAATTCATCAGCTAAATTAAGCTTCATTAACTGATTCTTGCAGTATCATTCAGAAACATTATAATTATTTCTCTTTTAAATACAGGGAAACCAAGGTAGACAATTCAGGTGGTTTGCTCTATAAACAAAATTGAAGTTTGGGTTCCCACGGCTTCTCCTCCAGTATTAAAACCACTAGCCCTGATTTGATACCTATTTAAAAAGAAAAAACAACAAAGAAAAACACCACAGCCAAGACACATCACAACAAACAGACAAAACCCAAACACACTCCACAAAAAAAACCCCAACCAAACCAACCAGCCTTCAATCTTGTTTTACAAAATCATCAATTTCTGTACTGGTTACTCTGACAATATCTGAAAATTATTCCAATTAAATATATTTTAGAAAAGTCTTTGAGACCCAATAAAAATTAAACCAATAAACTTTTGGTTTTTAGGCCTAGTTTTATTAGTTCATAGTCTTTCCATTTGTTGACTCCGTAGTGTTAGGCGTGTTTTACACCTGGCTTTTAGGCTGGAGATGCAACACCTTTTCTGTTAGGAATATTTCTATAAAATATGCATTTTAACTTTTCACAAGTCGTCACAATAATGAATCCCATTTATTTCCAGATTTTCAAAATCCCTGTGTCTGGATAAAATCACCCACCACAGAACTCACCTCCACTTCAGTGGAATGACCTGCAGAACTGGTAGCATAAAAGAGCTGAGAAACAGCATCCTAAATTTGATTTCCCCTACCACCCCTTTCAGATTTCCAGCTTGCTGTAAAAAGACGACAGGACTGAACTTGTGCAGGCAGGCTGATGCCTTTGAGTGGGGCAGAGAAGCACAGGGAAAAAGAAAGACGAGTAGAGTTTCTCTGGTTCTTGCGTAAGTGCATCAGACCCACTGGTATGTGCTTCCCCCAGTCCCTGGGCAAACTGGGGCAGAGGAGCAGAGCTGGAAGGCTCTCCGTGCTCAGCCAGCAGCGTCAGGATTGCCTTCTGCGCCTGACTCTCTCTTCCACACAAGGAAATCCACTCCTTGCTGAGGCCGTGTTTAAAAGGAGAATTTAAACTGTAAATCAAGGCTGATTCCGTCCCTATTTAGTGACTAATATTGTTGTTTTCTGGAGCAGGGGGAGGCAGCTACCTTTCAAAGCCAAGTCGTTTGACCCCAAGCTCTAATAAAAGTGTATGGGATTCAGACTCTTACTCTCACCTAGTTGTGTCATGGAGGACACCACAACTGCAGTGTGGTGGTGCCTTCATTGCTGCTGCTTAGGTGGATTATGTGAAGCTGCTGTGAGTACAGAGAATCAGTACTCAGTACATGTAACAAATTACTATACACACAATTCATATTTTATGAGACAGATGTTGAATACTGCATAGAAAATAATAACCAAAAATTGTATTGAGGCACAGAACAAGGGGATGAGTGTGTGGGTTGGAGCTTACTTTGCTTTTTGAATAAGCAAGGACTGATGGTTCAGCTAACACATGACCACGATAGTCATGGCTTTGTTTTGAAGAGTAGAAAACCATTAACTGATTATTTACTTCGAGCAAACTCTCTTAAACTCCCGGTCTGTTGTGTATCTTACGGTGTAAGGTAAGGCACCACCTCTGCCCTTCCACAGTACTTTGGTAGGTTAGACACTGCAGCTACCCATAGGCTGAGCCCCTTCCTCTCCTGGGATTCTTCCAGCTCCCTTTGGACGGGGTAACAGCTTCCTCCATAGCGTGTCACAAGTTAGCGACAGTTTCCTTTAGGGAGAGCCCATCTCTGAGCGTTCTCGCCCGTCTGTGTTCCACTGCTCTCCGTGATGGGCCGTGTGCCGAGCGCCTCTGAGCTGGCCATTTGTGGAGCAGCCCTGGCAGGGGCAGCAGGGAGAGCCCCCCTGCCTCCTTGGGCACGGGCAGTGGAGCTCCACCCTTCCCTTTCTCCTGCTGACCAATGCTGCCAGTCGAACCTTCCCCGTGTTGCCTGAAGCTGTTCTTGCTCCAGCTGTTTACATGTAAATAATTTATATGCTTTGTTATTAGTGGAGTTGGAGTGGGGGGAGGGCACAGGCAGGGCAGACACAAAACTTGTTTTCTTCTAAGTGGGAAGGAATTTTACTGTTCTTGGAGCCCTGGGGTTTGATTCTTTACAGTGTTGACATCTCCAGATTTCGACATTGCCCTTCTTATCAAGATGCTTTGCTCCAGCACAGATGAAGGTAAAATACCTAGAAAAGTCTATCACTTTGTAAAAAGCTATCTGAAAGAAAATTAAATATTTATAGGTTTTGTAGGTAGATTGGTGAAACACACCTGCTGTGATTCTAGTACAGGCTCTTCTCACTCTGTCATATCTTTCTCAGTGCTTGTTTCCAGTGAAGGGAAGGACAACTTAAGTGCTACAGAAAAGCGCGTAAACTACTGATGTGATAAATCCTTTTGTGTGAAGTTACTCCAGAGGTAATACATATATATTAATATGGTCCCTTTAAACCTTCTGAAAAAGCTCTTAGCAGAGCTCAGGTCCTCTGACTTGCATAGCTAAGCATGAAAACCAAGAATACTAAAGATCTGAAGTGTTTCCTCACATCTGATATCATGACTAGGGACATTATAATTGTTACCAGTGGCGTTATAATTATTACTGCAGCCAAGATGGATGCAGCATTCCTAATTGAAAGGAGTTAAATGTTTGCAGACACAACTGGCAAGGTTTACATTTCCATAAGTGTTCTGGAGTGATGCTTTATGTGTTAGGAGCCATGATGTGCACTTAGAAGTCTGCAGACTTCAGCAACAGAGCTGTCAGGACCAAGGCAGGAATACTGAAATCTATGAGGGATGTCAGTGCCCTGGAAAAAAAAAAATAGCAATCTGCACTTGTTCAGCCCCAGTGCTGCTTTAGTTGTCTGATATTCTGAAGCAGCCTGAAAAACTGCAGGTTACTAATTGTCTGTATTTTTGTTCACTATGTTTCCACAGCGTCTGACACTTGATCTTCAAAGGCTGTTGGGTGTCAGGTGCTCCGGTGTTCGGTGAAATCGCATTGCTTTCATCTCCTGTATTTCCACCATATACAGGGGTCCCTCTTACATGACAGTGTGGTTGAAATGCTTCAATCAGAAGCTGTGGAAGATGTTTCCTGAGCTTCAAGAAGAGGGTGCTTTGCTGCCGAAAGACAAAATGGTTTGCTGCCCTTTCCTTGTTATCAGAAACATTTGAAAGCTAAAATGATGTTTCCTTCGCATCCTTACCCCGAGTCAGTGCTGTACCCAATCGATGATGTTGAGCTAAACTGCTGTGAATAAATAAGCTGCTATAGGACTGGGGACTAAACTTGGCAGAGGTCCTGGTTTCTTTCCATTCTCCTTCTATTCTAGATGGAATTAAACAGCTGGTGTTTTCCATCTGACTGAAACTGGACTTTTACACATGCTTTCACAGTGCAATTTTGACTTTATGAAAAAGGAGAAAGTTATTGTTGTCATGAGTCTGGTTTCTGCTGTTAAAGCCAGGCTTGCAGTACCAAACTGAGTCAAAACGACTTTGCTCTTAAGTAGCTGCTTGAAAGTTCAGATTATGAAGTGGTGTGTGGTATTAAGTGTCTCAGAAACACCTGGAGATACTGCAAGAGCTGATTCAGATGCCCTTAAATCTGACAAGCTGAATTCGCTCTGCTGAAGGCCTTGAAGAAGAGCTGCCAGTCCTTTAAGTCTGACTGGATTGACTTGGAAGGCTGTAAGGATCACCCTTAAAAGGCAAATAAGTAAAAAGATATTGTTTTTGAACTCCAGGGGTGAATTGCTGCAACAGAGCTAGTTACAAATGCAGGTTCCTTCTACCCACATTATTTTTAAAGATCGTAGGTCTCAGCAGCTGGAGGTTAAAAGCAAACCCTATATTTTTCTTCTGAATGGCTGAGGGCGTTTATTTTATGGCGTATGTATTACAGCCCAGCTGTATTTCTTAATAATTTGAGAATAAGGTTGGAGGATGCCACTTGCACGGGAACTGTAACTTACCCAGCCATCATCGCATGTTTATGGACAGGAATCCTTTCAATGCCTTAATTACTACAGAGCAGTTAGGATGAAGTAATAAATGACGTTTGCCCAAAGTTTACTGTTGCTTGAATGTATACTGAAAGAAGTAAGCTGCGGGGGGATTATCAGGTACTCTATTGATCCTAAAGCCTGTAAAAGCAGGAGCGTGGCAGTGACTCGGAGAGGAGGAGGGCTTTGCAGCTGGCTCGCAGTGGGATGTCGCCCTGGGCCTCTATTTAATCTCCTTAGGTGGCCACTTACAAAATAATGTCACCGGCCTTCTGCCCCCACGAGTGGCCGGGCTTTGTGCCCTCGTCACACGGCTTTTAGGGCAACAAAAGGCAAAGGAAGGCGTGTAAGCTCCTCGGGTGCGTCCCTAATGACCTGGTGGAGCTTCCCCACGTCTCCTGCCTCTGTGCCCGCGTTCTCTTAGGAAACCCCAGCAGACCACCCTCGGAGAGGGCCCCGCGAGCCCCAGCAGCGAGAGGATGGAGAGGTAAACCCAGGGGTGTCAGCCTGGAAACACCGATTGCTCTCATCTCTGCTGATGGGTGTGCGCACGCGAGTGCGTCAGACACTACCTGTTGCAAGCTAGGCTTTGGCATCATTGCCAAATATAAAAAATACCACTAAAGAATAAAATAGAATCGGAAATAAAACTGAATGAAAAATGAACTAAATAAAACTAAATTAAAATACTGCTATGAATCAAAATTATTTTGCATATTTGGGGTGGTGTGTGTTTATTATTTCCCCCCCTTAGTGTTGATGGTATTTTTCATGAGTTTTTAATGAAGGCAGAAAAGTTTTGGTGTCTGTAAAATACCTCTCAAAAGCTGGCACTTTGCGTTGTTGGTCTAGGAGGTGGGAGCAGGAAAAGGAAAACACTTGTCTCATTGTCTTAATGGAATGAAGCACAAAATGCATGAGCATGGAAAAGGGAGGAGTTTTTTCAGCATTTTAATTTTAATAAACCCATGCTAGTGATATTAGAAAATATTATTATACAGCTAAGATTCTGGTCTGATTTTATTGACAGAATAATATGTTCAGAGTGAGAAGACTTGGAACAAAATTTTCATCTCCTTCCTTGCTTCTGTGTCTTGGAAAAAAATTGCCATTATTTCTAGGGAAGAGTTACCAACTTCAGTTTGTTCTTTCTCATGTGAAAATAAATGTAGTAATTGTTCTGTGGAAAACATGTCTCTGGCCAGATGCTGTGTTCCCAGTTCAAGATTTTGGAGGCAGTCTTGGCTACATAAGGACTGTAGAATTTTGATAGGTGTTTAAAGCATGGCTATATATATATAAATTGTCCTGCTTGTATGCAAAGCTTATGATTGATTCGTTGTCTTTGCTCCAAGTAGTTCATCTGTTTAAATATCTTTCCAGAAATGGAGCTTTTTGATATTTCACATGTTATTCATTATAC
Organism: Rhagologus leucostigma; assembly: GCA_013397725.1. Classification (NCBI taxonomy): domain Eukaryota; kingdom Metazoa; phylum Chordata; class Aves; order Passeriformes; genus Rhagologus; species Rhagologus leucostigma. The sequence goes on from VZTD01003963.1 coordinate 1,328,497, forward strand.
TCCTCCAAGAACAAATATATCATTTACATGACTTGTGTGAAAAGACAGAAAATAGGTGGTGATTCTTCTGATGAAGTGTTTTGAGCTAATTCTAGTGAAGATAAAATCATAACAACATCATTCTAGAGTGTTTTAAACTAACATAGGAAAACCAGACCCTGGCCTTTACTTTAAAGAGGAATGAGTATGAACACTAATTATGGAGTGTCTATGAAAACTCTGTCTCTTTATACCAAGAAGTCCTCTCTGTCCACAGCAGTCCCATTCTTCATCTCTTAAAATCAAATTAAGTACTCAAATCTTTTTGCTGTGAGTTTTATCTGATTAGAGATCTGAAGTGTGATCTCTGACACCTTTTCAGATAGTTTTAAAATTATAGTAGAGAAAACACAGCATGACCTGAAAAACTTTGTAAATTAGACAGTCCTCCTCTGTTTCAGTCAGAGGAATTAAATTAATAGACAGATTAATGTATGCTTCACATTCTAAGAGATGAGTCAGTTTTAAAATAGTTCACTTGTTCTTTAAAATTTTGGCTATTACTGTAGTTTCAAATCTGATCTTTTTAATAGGGTCGATACCCTACTGTAAAACTTGGCTTGGGATTGTTGTTCATGGCCTGAGTGCAAAGCAGCATCAAGAAGAATCAGCAGAAACGGGCATAGCTCTGGCAACCCAGGCAACCCAGCAAACAAACGTGCCTGAGTTTCTTGTTTCTCCTTTCTCTAAAGGTGCAGAGCTGGTTGGCTGGGTGGTGCTCCCTGCACGAGGAGTGTCAGATAGAGACTCTGTATATCTCAGAAGCAATCTCCTCGAGTAGGCTGTTAGTTCATCACCACCATGGTATTCGTGTACTGTTAGAGTGATAAAAGCTGAACCCATCCCCACTCCCACGTGCTGCCTGCAGAGTGTTTTGTTTTGCAGATCCTTAGAAGTTAGTGTAAGAAGGTGCATCTGGGGGAGGGCTCACCAAAGGAAACCCATCTTCGGCGTTCTCAGATTCTCAGCTGGGTCTCAGGCAGCTGCTGTGTCTGCAGGAGGCAAGTGGGACCTGTCCCTTCTGGAGCAGCTGCAGCCTGGGCAGTCCGAGGTGCTGGGCAAAGGGCTCCTAAGAGTAACCCTGGGCACGTCTCTGTGCCACTGCTTCCAGTAACAAAAAGGGAGAGGAAGAATCTGACACCAGCAGAGTCTGCTGTGATGTGCTGAGGGGAACTGAGGAGAACAACTGATGATGCTGTATTTGCTGCAGTTCTGCCCCCACAAGCAAGCACAGGCTTGGGATTGACTTCACAGGTTAGCAGTGTTGGACAGAGTCAGGTTTCACCTAGAAACACTAGAAAAAAATACAGATCTGTGTTTTCTATTATAAAATTCTGCTCTTAAGTTCATTTCCACAGCTCTTCCTCAGTGACACGTCTGCAGGCCCTTGCCTACTGCAGAACCACAGGTAGGACATTGCATAGTTGCTGTTTGCAGCGTTACCAAGAAAACATTCTAAAATGTGAAAGGCTGAAGACCTGCATGAAATGTTACCAGTTTATCATCATTCTGTCATTCAAAATGACTGGGTTTAACATCGGTCTCTTCCATAGACTGCACTAGGAAAAGATGAATCCTGTAACACCTATTGCTTCATCTTAGTATTTGTTCATATTTTTTGTCTGATTTTGAAGTATTTGTGGCAGAGGTATTTTTTCCTATCTCTTCCAATACCTGCTGCTAAGCCATGAAGGCTACTGACAGTAATCTTTTGTTATAATGGGCAGAATTTCTGTGCCAGTTCACTGCTGATCCGCATGGAAAGATGTGCCACAACTTCCCTTCAGCACTCGACTGCCTAAATAACACAATGTGAAACCTACAGAGATGAAGAGAATGTACTATTCTGCTAGAGAAGCATTGACTGGAGTCTGAAGTACGTTTTTAGATTAATCTTTGCTTGTGGGTGATCAACTGCGACGCGCAGTGACCTTCCTGAGGTAGCCAACAAGTACTTCATACTGCTGTTTGTTAAATCCTCACTGGTCTACAACAAACATGACATTCATTCTCTCTGGTTAGTCGTGGTTCTCCTGACAGCAGAGGGCCTTCACTCCTCTCTGTGTGGCCATCCCTTCTATACAGCTGCTAAAAATGGGGCATCAACTGCAGGATATTATTTATAGACTCAGTCACCACAACTCCATCAGTTTTAGCAAATATTACACTTAAAATGCCATCCAATGTGCTAATGAACTCTTAACCTGCTAGTGAAGTTGCTGCAAACACCATTCTTATCTTGAGCTTCTCTTACATACATTAAAGAAGGTTCTTTATTGTGTAAAAATAATGTATAAATTATACAGTCAAGGTTGTGTTTATAATTCAAAATTTCCTGTTTCACGCTGAGCTTTTGTTGCGTCTTTGTATTCATGTGTGCCATTTAATGCTCTATTGAGCAATATTAAAATGCCAGAACCATCCAATAATACAAATCATTCAGCAGAGGCAGCCAGAGCCTATTCATGTTTCACTGAAACCAAGCAGTTCCCAGCTTGTTTGTTACCAGTTGTTCGTGGTGCTTTCAACTTCTATATTGCACCTATTGCTATTTTTATTTGAGTGATACCTAAGAGAACACCAAGTTTAGCAAATGTGGATGAAAAATGTCAGACCAAAGTAGAAAAGACTGTTTTCATTATCTTATTTTCAGTTCTTGAGGTGTTGGCACGTTTCTCGGTGTTCTTGTTTATTGCCTTTTTCCACATTCCTCCGGATTCACAGGGCTTATTTCATACAGAATCAGTAAGATTAAAGTATCCAAATTGGCCACTATTTCTAGTTTTTTCACTATTTCTTGGGAGCTGATCAATAAACAAGTGAAAGTTTATCAATCTCTACAGCTGTTGAAATCCAAAGAACATTTATACTTATGGAAAATATTCATTCTTTCAGGGTTTAAGAAAAACGTTTGGGACCAGTCTGTGAAAACGTCTCACGACAACTGAAATGAATCATGGCCTAATGAATTGATTTCCTGCTTCATTTCACACAGCCATGACCCTCATAACATCCCTGACTGTGACATCTCCATCGCTATTTCCATTTAACTTCAGCCAAGTGTTTGTCATGATGGAACAGCCAAAGCAGACTTTACCTACGTGATTCTTGCCACCATCGGGCCCACCAGTGCCACGTTCCTTCACTTGAGGTAAAGAGCATCCTTTGTAAGAATTAGGGCAGCCGAAGAACAATGTACACTCTGTGGCCTGACAAAGACCTCTTTCACCACACTGTTAACATTGTGCTTTTCACTACGCTTGAAAGGGTTAAAAGTAGCTGTTTTCTACTGTAAAAATAAAGAAGAAATTTCTTGTTCAAAAATTATCAGAAAGTTTAAAAAAATCCCTCAAAAAACCCTTAACACTTTGTCAAGCAGGGGGGTTTTTTGTTTGTTTTTTATTTATATTTATATTATTTTATATTATTTTATTTATATTTATTTATTTTAAAAATGCAATTTTTTTAAATCAGAATTGGCAAAATTAGAAAAATTAATGTTTCAGAGTTTGCAGTTGTGTTCTGAGTATAACAGGCCTTTTATTTCTTTTGCACATTACTTGGCATTCTCATTTATTCATCTCTTTTGTTTTTTCCCAATTTCTTGCATTACAGTTACAGCCATTTGTCATCTGTTTATTTCCAGAATCTGCAGAAATTCCAGGCCAAAATGTTATCAATCGGTTTTTTCCTAACATCAGTGTACAAGAAGTTATTCCAATGTATCCATTTTTTCTCACACTCAAGGTGAAAAGGAGATTTTTGCTGCCTGCTGGATGCTATAGCATCGAAGTTCTGAGCAGCACTGAATGAATTCATCTCGGGAAGTTTTAGGAGTCTTGTCTTGAAATCGGGGCTTGCTCTTGGGGAATGTTTTCCTGGATTTCCTGAATTCTGACCAGCATGTCTTTTTGCCTTTTTTGGGGGGCTGAGACGCCTGAAGAATGTCATTTTTCTTCTCTGAGACTGTGCCATGGGTCTGATATTTTTCCTTCAATTATGAAACTTCCTTAGTACAGAGTGCTTTAATTGGGAGACCACTGATTTCACATATGTGCTAGTGCTGCCAATGAAAACACTCACAAGAAAGGTGGGGTTTGTTTTAAAAAAAAGGCTTGGAAATTATTTTGTGGGAAGGTAGCCAGTTCCACGGTGTGAAGGGGTTCATTCTGTGCAAAGAAGACATTTCTGTTGTATTTTTCAATAGTCATACAAAGAGTGAGCAAGAGGGAAAACCTATGGATCCAGGAAGGAATCTGGGGCACTGTCTGCTGGTCTTAAATTATCTCAGCAGCCGCTCATCTCTGTTCTTCGTTCTGTTTTCCTGTTGACAATGCCTCACTCATTCAAGGAACTCTATTGTGATTGCACTGCTTCAACTTCTTGTATCCTCTACTTCTCTTTACCAGGCTTGTCTTTTCCATGCAAGCATCTTAAATAGATGAAAAATATGACTACAGGCAGGAGATGCTGTTTGAAAACAATCTGATAAAAATGGATTTGAAATACTGCACATTAGTGTATATGTCAGTGACTTCTGAAGCATTGCAAACAACCATTTTTGTGACAATGATGTAAATCCAAATAAATACATCCTCCAGGTTCAGAACAGAGTTTCTGTGTAGAATGCTTTAGTTTTGCCTAGGACTGATTTGAAAGATTTGTTCTATATTTTGGAAACCCTTACACAGAATTTGCTCTGTTCTGGAAAAGTAGGTGCATGGAATCTGGGTGTGTAATATCTAAAATGCTTTGGAATTAATACTCAGTGATATAATCAATCAAAGCAGTTTGAAAGCAAGATAAAATCAGGCACACTGTGGCAAAACATTGATCTCTGGATGAGAGTTATTTCAAGCTCTCAGTTTTGTAAGGTTTTAAACTGGAGATGGGGGAGGGAATAAACTGTCAACGCTTCGGATCTCTTCTAGAAGTAATTTTTTCAAGCAGGTCTGTACTACTCTGTTTGTGAATTCTAGCTGCTGGAAGCTGATCTTCATTACGCTGCTGCTTTATTACACAGATTGTTCTAGGATTCGAATGTCAGCTCAGTGCCCTGTGCAGGACGTTTCTGTCTCTGTACCTGCTTCATTGTAGTGGTTGAAAGGATGGTTGTGTGTTTAAAACCCTTTCTCTTGCTCCTCTATTCAGAATCATCTTGTCCTTCTGCCATGTCAGATGGTAAGATTTCAGTTCCTGGCCATTACCAAATGAAAGGTATTCAGACAAGTTGTGGACAGTTACCAAGCACAGGAACAATGAAATATCTGTTCGCTGGGTGGGAGCAGAGGGATTCATCCTCTTTCCTTTGTCAACTGGTGGAACACACTAAGCTCTTGCAATTTAAATTTTCTGTTCTCTCCTTTGTTACTAATCTTTTAAGTATAGCCAGAAAGAAGCTTGCTAGAGAGTTCATGTACTGGCTGTGTCATTCGGACTGAGTAATAAACCTTCTGAGCCTGTTAACATATTTGTTTATGGGCAGTAAAAGAACAGTACTACAAAGGAATAAAACCCCCCTTTTTAATTTCCAGTATACAAATCCTTGAGAGGAAAAGCACTGAAGCTACTGCAAGAAACTGGGTTATATTGAGATTCAGATATATCTTATTTAAAATGTAAATTTTTTTTTGTGGTAGCTTTTTATATTTATGTGGGCCTGAACCTGTACTCAGTAACAATGACTTTGCTACTGACTTCAGTGGGAACAGATTAGTACCGGTAACTGTTAGAGCAGTTAAGTAGATTTGATGGTGTTACTAAACTAAGAGAAGTTCAGTGAGTGAAATGCATTTCTGAAGTTTTCAAAAGATTAAAAAATAGAAAGTAATATCTCATAATACCTATATTTTATTATGGCTGCTAAGCAGAGCTAAAGGATAAGCACTGAGTCCATTAGTGGTAGTTAATCCTTAACCAGACTTTTTCAAAACGAATTGGAGAAAAGAAATGCAATATATCCAAAGGAAAGCTCTTCTGTTGTAAGCAGAACACTTTCTTGTCCTAAACATTTTGTGGGCTTCCTCATTGCAGTCATATCACTTAAATAGATTATGGCTAATGTAAACTGAGCTTATACTAATTAGCTGTTTTAATTTTGCATTCAGCAAAGCATATTGGCACAGAGAATAATCAGCCTGTGTAATTCGATGCCCTCAAGAGGTGCTCCCAGCAACCTCGCAGTAACCTGAGAGATGCTTTTATTTTCCCCCCTAAGACTGGATGCAATTAACTCAGTGGGCTCGGATCTCCCCAAGGATGGCAGCTCCAAGGTTTCCTTTAGCATGTGGGCAGATCTCTTCTGGCACCTCTGCTCAGAGCCGGAGTGTGGTTCAGAGGCGCCATATGAGGCACTCTGGGCACTTGTGTCTTTCAATCCATCAGTTTTATGAGTATTGTCTGTTTTCATGCTCTGGCAGCCTTTAAGATATTTCATCTTCAGAAAACCTCGTTAGTTTAGTAAAGGGCCATTTCCTTGCAATAGAAGGGACCTGAGGCACAAAGAAAGGGCCCTTGAGGTGAGTTGGAGAATCCGGGGGGTATGGAGTAGGGAGTGTGAGGGCACCTGGAGCTTGGGGAAAGAGCCCACCCCAGTGATCAGCCCCCGTGCACAGCCCTCAGGAAGAGCCATTAGGGAGCCCTGCGTGAGGGGTGTGTGTAAAACCACACCTCAGGGCGTGTGAGTGGGAGAGCAGGACTAGTCCCAGCTTTGAAGTCTCATCCAGAAAGCAGGTTGCCCAGGTTTAGGTCCCTCCTTTGCCCGAAGGGATCCAAACCCACTGCTCCCACCTCCTTTTGGAGCTCCTTAATCTTTGTGCTATGGGCTGTTCCTGGGTGGCAGTCACCTCCACCCTTCCTGCTGAAGCTGTGCCCACACAAGGTCCTCCAGGAAGCATCCTGACCTTTCTCTTCTCCCAGGCCTTCAGTGAGTACCAGAAGCTGTCTCGTGCTTCTGTTCCTTGTGACAGGCTGATCATATCCCAGTGTCCTGGAGGAGGTGGTTGGAGCTGGCCTGACCAAGCCAGCCTGGGAGGGGTTGTATGATGGCAGCTGGGCATGGACAAATTGGGAAAAAAAAAAAACATTTACTGGCAGCACAGTATTAGAGGGGTCCTTCATGCATCTTTCTTTGCAGTGAAAAGGATGTGAAACAAACAGAACTTCCCCTCTGCTTGAGGTCTCAGAAGGCTGAGCATTTCTTGTGAAGCATCTATGCAAACAAAGCCTTTCACTTTTAGGCATATTTTATACACATAGAGATGTGGCTTGGATTACTGTGTGTGCCTCGTTGTTCAAGTGGAACCCTAGAGTCTCAGGCTGTTAATGCCAGCATGGGAAAGAAATTACGTCTAGGGCTTTGTTCTGAGCACAGAGTTAGTGTAGGTCTGAACATTGAATGTTTTGGACAGGGCACAAGGTGAAAACTTATGCCAGTAAAATCGGCTAAACCATGACATTTAACTCATGGTACAGCTGTTCTGGCAGATATTATACACCTATTAAGCTTTTCACATGAAGACCTACGAGTGCTATACAAACAGTAGTTTATTTGAACTTTCCTATGGCCTGAGAAATTTCAAATTGCAGTTTTTTAAGAAATGAAAGCAATAAAGTATGTTTTTCAAACATCTAACCTTAATGACACCACAGCAGAGTTCTATTTTCGTTCATATTGAAAAGAAGTACATAGTTAGGGAAAGGGATTTTTTTTCTTCACAACCATGCTCTTAAAATCAGAAGTTAGCAGTTAATTGTGGAACATTCTCTCTGATTTCTATTGGCAAGAGCCACATATTTTTCATACAAGTTGCATCTAATCCACTACTGGGCCTATGAACAGGTATCCAGCCTTTTCCCCCAGGTGGGAGCATAGAGTAACTCAATAAATTGCTTAATAAAAGGAGTTGTTGTTCCTTCTTGAGCTTTTCTTGCTGTTACTTCTCTCAAGTCCTAGAAACTCCTGTTTAATCCTCAGGGATGTTTTGCATAGTCCTGTAAGCACAGCCTGTTTGCATGGCTAGAGCTCATCTGTGCATGGCAGGGATGCAAATGTTCAAAATGAGAATGTGTTTTGATCGTAAGATCAAAGTGTGTCTGGTGTAGAGCAACTAAAGTAGCTGGTATGCAAACTCACTGTCACACAGATCTCGCCTAATGGCCAAAGACTGATTCCCTGCCTGTGCTCAGGGAGGGGAAAGGCAGGGCTTGTTGTTACAGAAAACTGTAGGGAAGGAAGAGGCTGCTGCTTCTTCTCTTTTTTCCTTGGAGTTGAGTTTACAGATAGTCTCTAGTGTGAAAAAAAAGAGATGTAAAGCTTTCTTGACATGAATGGATAAAAATATATTAACCTGGACTACTGTGAAAAGCCAACATAACTGGCTTGGATGTCCACCCCTTTCCAACTCTCTGCTTTTCAAGGCTTGCAAAATAGCACACCCCAAAAATATCAATCCAAGCTGTGTCAGGGAAAGGAAGGAAGGAAGGAAGGAAGGAAGGAAGGAAGGAAGGAAGGAAGGAAGGCTCTTGCAGAGTCCGGTATATATCCAGCCACTAGCCACTTTTGTTTAAGCTACATAAATATTTAAGCTACTGTACTGGAATCAAACCGAGTTAGAATTATGGATTGGTTTTATGGACCATAAATTCTACCTCGGATATATCCTAGAGATTGAATGGGAGTAGCGCCAGTGACAGCACTTTGCTACTGAGTTCCTTTTTTTAGGTGAATCTTTGTGATAGGTTTAAGAGCTGTCACCTTTGTACCACATTATGGTTAGCAACCACTGTTCATCATGTGAAAGAAAGGATCATAACTTTTCAGTGCAGGAGGGGGGAAAAAGAGGGAATTTTGGCTAATACCATAAGCTGAATCGTTAGAAGATTCACTAATGCTCCTAAGCCTTGCTTTTCCTAAGGTGGTGTAGTGGAAAAATGCTCAGCAAGACACAATATATCATCTTTGTAGTTTCCTGTGGTTTCTTTTTCAACCCTTGCAGGAATGGAGCCGTAAGACTGGGCTGCAGACAGCACTGCTCCAGGTCTGGAGCTCAATTAAGTGCCTGGTAAATTGCTCAGTTATGTGGTTCTGTTCCTGGTTTAACAGCAACAAAGTGGAGCTAAAAAGCATCTGAATGAATAATTAACATGCTCCCATAAATGTGGAATCTCCTAGGGGGAGAGCATCTATTCAGAAGAAGAACTATTGCTATGGCACTTGCACTCTGCCTTTCCAAGGCCTTGAATTCCAGAAGAAACCCAGTGTTCTGATCGAAGGAGTTCCTCCTCCTACTGCTCACCTTCCCGGAGGTTTCCTGCCTCCTTCTCCCTGCTCCCAGTCCCCCGAGGTCACTGGCACCCTGTGGAGTTTGAGCCAGACACATGCTGAGGGAACTGGAGACCTGTAGCTGGAAAAGGCCTGGAAAAGCAGGGGCCAAAGGCAGAAGGGGAATATTCGTAGGAGGGAGAGACCACGCAAAGGAATGCAGCTGCGAGGAGATGATGCAGCCATGTGAAGATAGCAGATGTTATCCCTGCTGGCAGGGTACTGGATGAGCAGATTCCATTGTTCAGTGGAGATTATATCTTGTAGGAAATCATCACAGCTCCTAAACCATGTCAAAGTTGCCTGCAACACAGCGGATGTTTTATATAAAAGGTTAATATAAGTTTGTTTGCCTAATAAGGGCCCTTGCCAAGATGCTGCAGCTCCTTTATGTCTTGCCTTGGCTTCCCTACTGAAACAAGATGAGGAGGAGGGTGGCTGTCAGTGTAACACACTCATGATGAAATGGTTGGCCCGTTCGGCTGCTCCGTGCTGGGAAGGGGGAGGAAAAGTCCTTGGGCACGCTGTGTTGGATGCTAGTTAGCAGCAGCTCGCTGTTGTCAGAAAAGCCGGGGCTTTTTCAGGCACTGGAACAATTAGCTGATGAGATTCCTAATAAGGAAGGAATATTTTAAAACACATTAAAACTGCTGCTGCAAATCCTGCTCTATAATGCTCCTTCTCCACGTTTCTTTGCTTGAATGCTGTCGTGCAGTTGCGTAGGAAGAGAGCAGCAAGTGCTGCAGTACCTGTTGGCTACTTCTTTTGTTTTGCTGCTATTAAGACCCATTTCTTCCCCCATGGCTTTTCTTAGGGCAATACATCTTCTGCAGGCTTCCCAGACTTTCTACACTCAACCTCTGCTCACCTCGCAGCCCGAGGGAATGAAGCACAGCCTGGATTTGGGCTCATCTGCAGTGCAGTTTCACCTTGAGTTGCTAGTTTGCTGCTTAGAAAGGCCAGGTTGGACGCTCCTTGAATGTTTATTTTCAGGCTGTAAATGTTTGCTGCTCATGCAGCAGTTGAGGATGTATGACTTGTCAGTATACATAAAATTGACTAGTTTTTTGTATATGAATTAGTGGTGATACGGTCTTACCTCTTTAACTTGCTGACATAAACTTTTGGCAGTATTTTTAGTTCTGTGAAATTTTTTTCTGAGCTAAGGAGGATTTTTTTTAATGTTTCTGGCAATCAGTTTTGGCTAGAAGTCCACCCAGCAGTAATGACTAAGATTCTCCTCTTGCTTTTGCCAAATGATAGAGAAAAAGAAGAAAAGGGAGATTGATATCAATGCCTTACATCTGAGTGTAAGTCGATTTCTTCCTTCTAGGATGATTTATCAGCATAAGATTAATGTCAAGGCTTAATATAAACATCTGTTTTCATGCAGTTTAACACCACAAGCATCTCTAAACTATCAATGTAGTGCATCTTAGGGATCTCTGTGTGCATTTCTCCTTCCCACTTTTATGCAGTGTAGTGAAGTCAGGACAAAAATGATGACAGAGGTAAAAGTGGCATACTACATGGCAGGATTCTACAAATTCAGATTGCTCTGGTGGTAATGTGGGGCTGTCGTGGGGATCCATTCCTGATCTCACTCCTTCAGGGAGGATGGATCTGTCTACACCACAAAAGCAATTCTGTTATCAGCACCAGCACTGAGTGATGCTAATTGCAGTAGGTTAAAACCATAGCAAGCCTGACTGCACGAATGCAGAGCTGAGGTTTCTTCCTTGATCAAAGACAGCGATAGGTTTCCAAAGCTGGGGAACCAGCAGCTGAGGGTTCATGTGCAGTGTTGCTGCTTCCAGCCACTCTTGGATATGTCTCATGTTCATCCTGGTGGAGTAGTAGAGATAAACTTATGTCCTTAGTTAGTGGTGGCAGCTCTTGACTTGGGTTTCGTTCTGTGGAAGTAAATCAGATGCAGGAGCACTTCCTAGAAAGAGGTCAGGAGCTGTGACAATTGTTAGGGTTTTTTCCTTTCACTTTCAGCAAATTTGACATCAGCTGAGCATCAGCTAGGTCAGGTATTTTGGTTTGTGGAAATGTAGGCTTTCACAGTAAGTCTTTACGATTGTCTTGCTCAGTTACTCAGTGGAGCAGCTCAGATCTGGCAGTGAGATGCAGATGCTCAGCCAGAGAATGCTACAGTGTTACGAATGTGAGCCTTTAAAAACAATTCAATGGGACAGTGCTGAGTTAATTCACTTCCTATCTATTCATTACTATGACCAAGAAAAGTTGGGCCTAAGCAAAGAGCCTAAATATTTCCATGTTTAACCTCAGTTTCTGTTTTAATAAGAGCTGGATACAATTCTTCAGAATTGCAAGAAAGTCACTAGTGGTAACTCCAGACAGGTTTCAGTGTTATGAAATTGCAAAAGATTTGTCCTGGTCTAAACCCATATGCTTCCCTTCTTATTAGTTTACATCTTTAATTATCAAAGGCATAACATTTGAATTCTGTAGCAGGGCTACAATTTTCAAGAAGAGTCTAAGTGATTTTTTTGGACTGCATCCATGTGTGATTTTCAAAAGCAGCAGCCTTTTGGAGGACAGGTCTCACTGGAAGTCACAGACACTTAAACCTGTACCTCCTCTGCAAGCAGGACTCGGGTTCCCAAGCAGAGAGGTGGCTTTTGGTGCCTTATCCACGCCCTCTGTCCCCTCAGCAAATCCTGCAAAGGGAGCCCTTGCGGGCACGTTCTGGGGTGGAGGTGATGTTTGATTTGAAGGCAACGTCTGTCAGTCCTGCCAGACTGGTTGGCTTGTGCTGATCCTGTTTCAGAAGCAGGGCCAAGCTTAGGCATGATACCCGGAATGATGGTGTTTGCTCAGCGCCACAAGCGATGGCTGAACGCGCTCGCTCGGGGACTACTGTTCTATTATTTCTTGAAATGACTAATTGCTCCGGAGTGGGGGGTACGGAGGATAATGCTGATTGCTGAAAAGAAAATTGGGCATGGGTGTGCCCAAGTGACAAGTGAGCAACAGACTTCTCAAACAGCATCGGAGAATATCTCTGTGCAGGCTTGTGTTTGTTCATGGATAGACTGCACTCACATGTCAATGTATGACACTCATGAATGTCATCACAATTTTAAGGTTCGTACCTTGGGCTGGAATTTGACCCTCGTTACTCCTAGTGAGACACGCAGTGGGTTGTTCAGCTGTGTTTCGTGCCATTAGGGATTTTTAAAAATATAAAACAACCCCTCCCCCCAAAAAAAACTCACGCAGACGAAAGTATATTTTTGGCCAATATTATTGTACTAAAAGTTCTTTGTATCTGAGTGCTGACTGTAGCTGGATCTTTTAGCTTTTGCACTTGTACATGTTTAGGCTCGATTTGTCAGTGAACATAATAATAGATTATTTAATTAAGAGTCATTTAAACTGAAGACTGATTGCGCACTGCTTACAAACATTCCACTCTGAAATTAACTTAATTTTGCTCCTTAGTAATTTGAATTTTTACTTGTCCTTCATTGACATACTTTTTATCTACTGATGTCTAAATGATATTCATACTTTAATTATGACATCAGGAAGAAAAATCAAATTAACCTTAGCCATCTTGTGTTTAACTGAGTAGATTATGAACATGAGTTCTGAACTTTTGCAAACGTTACACTGTTGAAAGAATTTATTGAGAATTGTGAGGTGCTTTTGAAGCCTCTTTCTGCAATTTGAGGTGCATGTTACCATGCAAAGGAATTCTTTACTTCTAAAGAAGTCTTTGACTACCTGTCAAATTTAAAGCAAAGGATAGAAGTAAGATCTGTTTTTCATTGCATCTCATCTTATGATTGAACATGATTTTAGTCCTTTTGCTCAATAATTGACTACATCCTGATTAATATGAGTAGTTATATTAATGATCATGTTCAGTTAATCAACATCCAGATACATTTCTTGTATTTGAGGCTAATTGCTAATAAAGATTTTGCAAGACGCTGATCTGTTTTAGGCAGTGTCTCTGACTGCCATAAGAAGAGACACAAAGCAGTAGGAAAAGGGCATATGCGTGTCATGTGCTAAATATTTATAAAGCCATGTGAAATGTTAAAAGCAAGTTCCAATTGCATAATTTTCCCATGCCTTCCATTATTTGTGTTTTTCCATCTATTCAGGGCCTGCTCTTATTAAAGCTCATAATTCAATATCTAAAATACTTTCAGACTTAGACACCAGGTTTGGTACTTTCCATTCTTGTGTCTGATATTATTTAGTTCATTAGCAATTTGAATAAAATGTAAATTTCTCAGCTTAATTACATGCTATGTATCACAGCTACCTTCCCACGTACGAGCTTTTGGTGAGGGACCAGACTGTTTGGGACTTGTAGAGCACTAATCACAGTGGGATTCTAGACAACAGAACCAGCCCTAATGTTCACTTGTACTCCATAATAGCTGGAGCTTTCATCAAGGCAGATCAAAAAATACATGATAAAATGTGTTTGGAGCTGTTCCTTTTGAGCCCTAATGAAAGATGCATTCCTTCTCAGCATCAAATATTTGTGTAATAAAGCCTTTTGTGGCAATACATGTCTCCATAGCACTGCCCTTCAGTAATCTAAAATAGTCTGTTTATATGGGGTTTTTTGAAGTAAAGATGAAAACCTCAGGACTGAGCTCAGTTCAAAATGCTGTACTGGTAATGGATTGCCTGAAGGAAATAATCTTAAATTCCGTGGTCCTCCTTACCTGAAATTGACAGGTATGGCAGATGGAAAGGAAGAAACTTTTCATGTTGGCAGCCGTGTTCCAGGCAGACAGCAATGGCTGAGAGTTCACCTGAGAGGAAGCCAGGCAGGTTTTGGAGCAGTACCTGCCCACTGGGTGAAGCACCTTTGTCAGAGCTGCTCTTCACAAAGTCTTTTGCGCTTGCTAAATAGTAAAATTTAAATACACCTTACAATATTGGAAAATTCTGCTCATGGACAGATCTTTTCAGTATGTGTGGTTCTCTTTGTTGCAGAAAGAAATGCAGATACCCAAGAAATGGGGAAGGAAACCTGTTTATAGATACAACACCAATTTATGCCACTAACATGTAAATGAACCAAAAGTCTTCCTGAAACCATAAATTCTCAGGCTATAAAATTATGGACTTGAGACTATTAAATGTGGATATGAAATGCAGTAGTCTAGTGCAATACTTTCCTTATACTCCTTGACCTGTTGTATTCTTCAATAGCTTGAATAAATCTCCACACATTTCAGGGGTACAGCTCCCGTGGCAGTGAGAGGTGGAGATAGATTTATGCCTCCTCCATTGTCTGTACCACACCACAAGCTGGAAGTGGGGGTCTGGCAGGGAGGAAAATGGATTGGGAACTGGGGGAATTGGCTTCTATTCCCGCCTTCGTTGCTAACCTGCTGCACACACTAGTCAAGTCACTGCAGCTCCTGTGCCATCACCCCAAATGATATCTGGCTTGTCTGCTTCGACTGGGGTCTCATCAGAGCAAGGGCTGCCTTGTCCTCTGTCTTTTAAAAATACATAATATAATAACTTTCTACCTCGTGTGGTCCTATTGCTATACCAATGCTAATTAAAATATTACTCAGCTCTAGCTGAAAATGTACAAATCGCTGTTAACTGGGTACATCTTCAGGGTTTCTAATTTGTCTCCTTTTACAAGCAGGCTCTGATATCCTGGGCAAAAGAATGGAGTTTGTGCCCTTTTGCATAAGCTGGCTGTCTCACTCATCTCTGAACTAGGAAAGCACCCATTCTTTCCATTCTTTAGTTTCATAAGTAAAAGAAATACCAGAATACTGGTGTGGCATCTTAGTTGGAACAACTGTGACTTAGCAGTTGTAAGCCTTGAGTTGCAAGTGTGTGGCAGACGATTTCTGAACAGGCAGGTGTCTCTCACCCTCGTTAATTGCAAAGATGAAGCCCAATTGCTAATGACTGGAGGAGAAGAAAAAGGCTTGGAAGTTCTGTGGGGAAAAGTATTGGAGGAAGGGGAAATGAAAGAGAAGTTAATAATGAAATATATGTTCTATAAAAGTAAACTATTCCTCTAGGCGTACTAAAGCTATAGGAGTTGCTAATTATGGAGGTGGCTATGAAAGTAAAACACAGAAAGCAGTATAAATAAAGGTCCAATTAATATTGTCAAAAATGGTAATTGTGTTCATTAACCAGATTAAGTGATCTACATGTGAATCACTGTGGTGACACACGATGAGAGACTTTAAACAACCGAAATTTCAGTCTCGCTCAGCTGGCTTGTTTTACACAAACTGGTATACAAAACATGCTTGCAAAGCATGTGTAAACTGGAGTAATAGGTCTGGATCTGCTTTTTCCTTAAGCTTGCCTATTAAATTAAGCTAAAATAGCCCGTTTTCTTTGTGCCACAGTTTTTTGGCAAGTCCTGTAGGTAAGCAGAGCAATATGACATCCCAGATTATAAAAGCAGCAGCTCTAGGAAAGGAGTGTACTGCAGAGAAACTGATGATATAAGCTATGTATCATCTAGGGAAGTGTTCATTCCTCCGTATTTACCGACTAACTTGAAAGAAAAGGAAAAAAACCAAACATTTGAGAAGGATGTTTCATCCTCAAATTCTCAGCACACTTGCCTGTTGCAAATTCTGCAGCCACTGGCCTTTACAGCTGGGTGAACAGAACCTCAGGAAAACACAAGAGTTTCACGGATATCTCTTTCCTCCTGTTCACCTGGCTGCAGTGCTGATAAGCTGAGAAGATGCTGTGGCTGGATCTCCTGTCCCTCCCAGTTAGAGGGTTACAGTGGAACAGCTCGATAACCACAAGGTGTGGTGGCTATCACAGACCCTTTGCTACTGTCTAGGAGCTCATTCCTGCTCCCTGCGGCTTTCCTATTGCCCAGGCTTCTTGTGGGCTTTTTGTCCTTTCTTGTTTGTTCCCTTCAGCTGCCTTATCTCTGGTTTGTGTTGTTTGGGCTCAGTTCGCTTCTCTTCTGACACAGTTTCACTCTCCACACTCTCGCCCCTGTTCATCCCCACTTCACTTAGGCAGTGCAGAGGCAGGAAAGCTTTCAGTCCCTGCCAGAACAGAAAGCAGCAAGGTCTGTGCTCATTACTACCCTGGCTGGTTTGTAAATCCCTCTAAGCCAGAATGCCATTTTCTTTTCCAACTGTACACCCGACAGGTAGGGAGCAGGAGATAGTTACTGGGGGCTCTGTCAAAATTAATTCAAAACATTCAGATGTTTAGGTTACTTTATTTCACACTGGAATCACCTGCTGAAGATCCTTAGTCACCCCTGCCAGGGCTAAGAACAAGCAATTTAGGATATAGTGACTGCAAACCTGTCTTTTGCTGTATGAGCTGAGGAAAGGCATTTCTAGTCACTGCTGTGGATGGGCACAGCTGAACGTACCATTCTGTGTGCTACAGATACAGGACACCTGGACCTCTCTGTGCTGCATCTTCCTCTGAGGGATGGCAAAATTTGAGTGCCTGACTCTATTTTCTGGCAAGGGTAATACTTTTTGACGTAAGGGATGGAAGGTAGGGGACACAGAGAATGTACAGGAAGAGAATTATAGAAAAAGATGACAAACCTGGCTTTGAACTTTTAACCTACTGGGGATTCAGGATTCCTGTCATCGGTCATTCCAAAAAGGAAACCTGTAACAGAATTATGGAGAAACCATTCAGTGAGAAAGTGAAGAGCAGCTGTGGAAGAAAGGGAAACAGAAATGCCAGTTAACTGCAGTTAAAAGCAGATAATTTGCTTCTATGCTTGTGGTAGGAAGAACAAGCCCCAGTGTTTTCAAAAGGTGATCTATGTCTCTCCTAATTTCCAAAGTTACTTTTCATCTGTTCTTAAGGTATGTCTATCAAGTGGAGATTCAGTGGAAGGCAGAAAAAAACATATGACTCTACACTGATAATTAAATGCATAAACTAATAGCCTGATTACACACAAAAAACTACACTGTAAGAGATTAAAACAAGGGGATTACATTAAATTGAAACAAGGATTAAATATTTTTCCTAGAGGCTTTTAACACATTTTCCAAAGACCTGCTCATGAGCACAATTTACTGATGAAAAGAATTTCTTTTGGAGATAATAGACTAAATAATCACATAATTAAGCCATGTGAAGTGCAATGCTAGTAAGCTGATGATAGTATGTTTCAGATATGTAAGAGCTCTTTCCATGAGTCACAGATACTTTTTGTTCGTGTTTTTTTGTTGTTTTGTTTCTTTTTTCCCCAGTAAATTCTATGAAATCCAGAGACTGACGTAGCAGGATGGTGTTCCGAGATCACTCTGCCGTGGTTCCACTGAGCTGGTAAATGGGAAAGGCTATTTGTAACCATTCAGAAAAGGGGAGGGCACACACACCAGTGCTTGGGAACTGAGGCACAGGAGACTGAAATCGTTCCATGTTTTCATTACAGCAGTACCTAGGAGGCCTCGAGTAGATCGGGCCTCCTTCTGCCAGATGGTGCATGATCACACAGTAAATAGCTTCATCAAAAGCTTACTCTCCAAGGGAAATAAGACACCACTCCCTGCCCAAGTTATTCTTCAATAGAAACTGTATCTTCCCACCCCAGTGCTCCGCAGCAATGTCACCCCAGAATGTCACCTGAAGAGATGTGCTCCCTTCTGGAGTGAGAAGTGCTTGCCTCCAAGTAGGAGAAGGGGAAAATTCCGAAGGTAGCTCGGAAACCTGTCAAAAGGGAAAAAATAAAGGTGGGGGGAGAGGGGCCGAGGGAGTTGAGCAAGAGCAGCATCAAACAGCTGGTGGGAGTATGTCCTTAACCCATATGGCAACAACAAAAATACTGCTGAGCTTGCCAGGTACTACACAAATACGGAGTTTTTGCCAAGACACAGAAAGACTCTTTCTTTCTTTCTTTCTTTCTTTCTTTCTTTCTTTCTTTCTTTCTTTCTTTCTTTCTTTCTTTCTTTCTTTCTTTCTTTCTTCAGGTTTCTTACCAAGTAGGATTCCAATTCTGAACCTGTGGAGTCACAGCAATTTGAGCAAAGCTATTCATGAAATTCAGAGCAGGTGCTGATGAATAGGGGAGGAGTAGGTTAGCAGGAAGGAGGAAAAAAGTTATTGGGAGTGGAAAGTGTTTTTTCATGGAACATCAATGACTTTCTGGAACATTTTTGAAACTGAGGTAAGGGGATTGTAATAAGACTTTCCAAATAAATCTTGAAGTGTAAACAAGCTGATATGTAGAGAGTGTGTGAGGCCTGCAGAAGTTGTTTTTTGAGGGTACAGTCTAATGCCCCAGCAGAGTTAGTACTGTAAGACTCTGAAAAATCAATGACCAGCTCTGTGTGTTATTCGACATGTGACAGAGTGTGACAATCCACCGTGCATGGAAGGTTCTGCTCTGTTGCATTGACACAAGTAGCGTAGTAACTTATGCAAGTAGTATTTTTCAAGATATTATTTGACAATTCTGCTTGAAGATAGTTGGCTAATTTGCATACAGAGCCAAGATTTGCTTTGAATTTAATAATTTTTCCCTTTCTGTTAAGCTTCCAAGTTCATTTAGCAATGAGCGTTCGTAGAAAAGGAGAGACATCCACGTAAGCTCCCTGCACTTTGCCATGCTCATTTCTCTAAACTTTGTGTGCCAGCTCAGGAGCAATAATACCAAGTGACTTCAAAGGACAACTGCTCCCAACAATCCACAATGGCTTGTGTTTCAACTCGTTAACCAGCACAGCTCACCAGACCTGTTATTTCAAGGCCTCTGCTGCTCTTTTCATGTATCGAGCTACATTCCCAGCCCAGTGCAAATGAAAGGGGGGAAAAAAAAGCCCAAAGTCGTGTAGAACTTGGGAAGGAGTTCGATTTCTGCACATGTGTCTCCAGACACAGGAACACAGACTATTTTTAAAGTAAGCCTGGAACATGCGTTTCAAGCAAGGAGTCAATAATGAAGCTTAATGACATGTTTTCCGTTTCTCACACCCACTTACTTGCTTCCCTGCTTTGACTGTATCTTGTCTGCAACCTGGGCCGTCGGTTCTTTGGAAAAGGATCTGTCACCATAAAACAACCAGACTGTGATTTGGCTGCCTGCATGCTGGTTTAGAATCTACGGCAATCATTAATAGGTCATTCATTTTGCATGTCAGTGGTGTTCATTACAGTAAATGTATTTGCCTCCCCTCTTCAAGGCATCAAACGATATCCCTACAAAGTGCTTATTCAAACTGGCAGATCTCTTACGCAGGCAAAGAACTAGAAATAGATCAAATTCGACACGGAGTTTTCATTCTGATAATATTGCTTGATAGTGGGTTTTTGAAACAAGGTCGAGGCTAAAAGCTGCACTATTTGGCTTATTTTGGGTTTAATATAAGTGAGTGTAATTGATGTCAAAGAAGTTTCAGCTCCAGCCTCAGTTTTCCACTCTCCAAACCTTCACTTAGGCTGTGAGTGGGGGATATTTACAGCCTGAAGGAAGCTTTTGCCAACTTGCAAGTCAGCATAAAACAGTGCCCATTGCTGAAAGGATCAGTTCCATCTTTCCAAGAGCCTTCAATTTCTCATTTTTACCACCGTACCTCATCATTGCCAGAAACACTTGCGTGACTGTACGTTGAGCCACATCAGGGCTTCACCTAAATTAAAGTTCATCAGGTTTTTTCTGACCTGGTTCACTACCTGGTCCCACAAACTCCTGTATAGGCACAACAGAAAGTGCCATGTTGGGTCAGAAAAAACGTGGCCAAGGGCAGCAAACAGACAGGACCTGTGTAGGAGTGCTTCGTAATGCTTGTTTAAAGGGTGCCTGAAACCAAGGCCTGGTGCTACTCTGATTATATCTCCTGGACAAAACTTCTGATTTCTGTACGTATTGTCTGAGAAAAGCCTGGTGGCCTCAGTCCAAGATGTTTCCTTTGAGAAGGAGTTAGGATGTTGAATAAATAGGGCAACGTGATACTATACACGATTTACATAAATAGTTTGCAGTGCTGTTAGGTTTTCATTTAATTCGTGGCTATCTGTATCTGCCTTAGGAAGAGAGAAAGATTAAACCGGAGTTGACTCTGAAAGGTAGAAGAGAATGGTATTAAAAAATCCCCAAAGCCTGCGTTTGTTGGATCTTTCACCTCTCTCCTGGTGGTGCCGGAAGGTAGATTTCCGCCATGGTGTTGGTCAGGGGTTTTTTTGCTGCTATCTCTCTCTCCCATTCTGTCTGAATTGCAAAGGAGATAAAAATCCTGCCCTTCTACCTGTGATTCTGAATCAGCTCTCCTAACCCTTGGCTATGTGCCCAGCAAAACCCCAGAGCCAAATTCCCTGACAAGCATCCTGTGGCGTGTCCGTATTATCTGAGTGAGGATATACAAGTGCAGAAGAAGGGAAGGGAGAAGCGCCTGGTCCAAGGCAAACAGTGATTTCCTCTTTTAGACTAATGTTTTAATAATGGTTTGAGAGCGATAGGGATTTGTGAAGATGTTTGAGATCGGTCTGTGAGCCTACTGCAATTGTAACTGTTTAAACATCAAACACATTTACCAAATTTCACCTGCACAGTATAGGACCACAATCAAATAGGTGCTTGTGGACACTGAAAAGCTTCAGCAGAGAAATTTTCCAATTTTCTGCAGCATTCTGTGAGAGCTCTGTGTTTCTCACAAAAGCTATGAAAAACACTGCTATGGGTTTTTGTAAATAATTCCTTTATCTCATAGCTGTAAAATGTTTTGCAATATTGTTATGTTTAGTTGCAGAATTGTTTTGAAATGGGTGTTGTAGGATTTAGCCAATCATCCTGAGAGGTGGATGGTCAAGGGACCAATCTGACCTGATGCTGTTCCAGCGAATTACAGGATAAAAATCAGTCTGGAGATTAATAAAAAATTCCGCTTTCCCTGGATCCTGCCTGCCTCGTTTCTCTCCGTCCCCGGTACAACAGCGACAGGTGCTCCTAGGAATTCACTGTAGCTCCCACCAAACCCTTGAGACTACAGTGCCACCCACAGCGTTCTCACCTCTGTCCTCATGGGACAGGACCAGCAGCTCTGCAGGGTCATGATCTTATTTGGGCTGCGGGGAAGCCAAGAGCAAGCACCATGGCCCTCAGCAGCCTAGAGCAAAAGTGGTTTTGTCCTGGTTTTAAGGATTTTCCTAGCTGAGTAGGCAGACTACTCTGCAACTTTGAATTCCCTGCCTTCCTTCACCTCATGCTTCAAGGCTGCCTGATGCCTCTATCAGCAGACCAACGCTCTGCAGCCTGTTGCAGCTCATTTCTATAACGTGCTCACTTTTTATTTGCTTGGTGTGGTAATGGGAGAACTTACGCAAAGCCAGCTCAGGTTTATTGCTTCCATCAGTCCCTGGGGAAGCTGTGAGCAGGTACTTGCATCACCCACCCATTACATCCACATTGCTGAATGCTGGGCAGCAGTGGGACTCCCACATCCCTCAGCTTATTCTTTGGCTCTCCTTCCATGAAAATCCTAATTCCTCACTCCTGGACAAGTGCTGATGCTTCTAAATGCCCCTGCTCTGCCCCTGCAGTGGCCAGAGCTGAGGACAGTGCACTGCTGCTTGTACCTGAGGGAGCCCCTTGTGCCATGAGAAAGGGAAGGGATGATGCTGTCATCCCTTGGTGTATCTTTCCATTTGCTTTTCACAAAAGGCAACACCAAAGAATCCCAGTCCTGGCAGATTTTTAAATCACACTCAACTGAGAACACTTGTTTAGCCTTATTAAGAGTTTTATTAGCTCTAAAAATAGGTTCTTAAATATTTTCCAGGGTTGACTAAAATGTGAAAAACAATTATATAATCAATGTTTAAAATAAACCACAGTTTGTTACAACTGAGACCCATTCAGTGGAATAACATTTATCAAGAGTCATAGCGTATAGAAAATTGTGCAGCCTCTGCAAATCCACAGACAGTACTTCTCTGCTTGCTTTCAAATGGAGGAGTTCCTGAATCTAATTTTCTGATGTCCATCAGAATTCCTTCCAGCAAGAACACTGCAAGAGTGGAACACAGTCTTTGGGTGAGAAGGCTGCGAGGCTTTTAATAAAAATAAAGAACTGGTCTATTGGTGCACCCCTTTCCTTACTGTTAAATGAAAACTTTTATAAATAACCTTACATAAATATTAATCTCAGAAGTTTTAAAAAGTTCATACCATCAGTCGGACCTGACTCAACATTCTCTGGTTTCTCACTGCTTAAACTATTTCTGCAATTATTCTGGAATACAAGAATCCTTAATGTCTCTTATTGCAAGAGCAGATCATATATTTTGGGCAAGAGTAAAGCTGCAGAGGAAGATTTGGCAGTTAAGTGAAATGCGTGTTACAGCTGATGGCTGCTTTTTTTTTTTTTTATTGGAATAACTGAAAAGATTAAGCTGTAGTGCAGGTAGGGCTTGAGTCATGCTTTTATCGTTGCATCTCTTGGCCTGATATGAACTATGTTATTAAAAATGGTAGCTCAAGCTGATTCTGTGCTTTGTTTATCTACAACCAAGCTCAGCCAAAGATCAGCTAGCCTAGTGAAAAAATGTAGTTGAAGGCTGTGTACATACAGGCACTGCTAATTACCTTCCATGACTGTCAAATGACTATAGATACTAACAGATTTCTTAGTATGCCTTTAAACAAAGCACTCTTATCTATGCACAAGGAAAAGCACTACGCAGAGCAGAGTTAATACAACATGTTAACCTATACTTTGATTTAGTTTGTTCTTTAGAAAAAGAAAAAAAAGGAAGCGATTTATCACCCCTTTTTGTTGCCAAAAGAAACTGCAGTACCGTCCAAAAGCTTGCGCCCTGGGAGATCCCAGTGTCAGTAGTACTGACGCCTCTTCTCCTCCGTAGTGTTTAAATGATCAGCAGCTTTAGTGTGGCGACTTTTTGCCTGGAAAGGAGCCGGGTGTATTTGTGACAGCCAGTATAGCCCAGTATAACCCACCAGAAGCCACCGTCTGACTCTGCAATGCCGAGAACCTGTTCGGGAGATACTGATGCCCTCTCGGGAGCGCGTCCTGGCCTTTTGCTCGTGAAGAGCTCACCCGGAGCATCCTCGGACTACAGTGGGGAGATCGTGGGCAGCCGGAGGATTAAAAAGCCCGGCAAGAAAACCTTCGGAGGGAAGCAAGCGGCAGGATTTAAGGAGCGAGCAATCCCAGGCGTGAATGAAACACAAACACGCTGTGGGTTTTCTCTTCCTTAGATAAAAGCACCGGCGAGCCAGCCTAAACGCTGCCCGCGGATGACTAGTCAGAACAAGTTCAAACTCCAGAGCTCAAATTAAAATGTTTCCTCTGTGTGACTGCCTCCTGCGCGGGGAGTTTCCTCGCCTGCCCCACACCTGCCCGCAGTCCTCCACCGCCCTCTGCCCCGGCAGCCCCGCTCCGCCCGCCCCGTGCCCGGGCTGGCTGCGGCGGGGCGGGCGGGCGCTACACGAGGGACTCGCAGACGGGCAGCGAGTCCGAGTCCTGGCTGTGCATGGAGCTCAGCCCCGTGTCCGAGTCCTCGTCGTTGTCGGCGCGGTCCTTGCGCAGCGCCCGCGCCTGCTCCACCCAGCCGNGCCCAGCGTCTCCAGCAGGCGCTGCAGCTCCCGCTCCTTGTCCTCCCACGCCCGCTGCGTGCAGTCCAGGTCGGTCTTGACGGCCTCCAGGTCCGTGCTCAGCTTGAGGCCGATGTAGAGGCTGGTGCTCAGCTGGGTCTTGACCCGCTCGTGCTCCAGGTGCAGCTCGCCCTCGCCGCCGCCGCCGCTCAGCTCCGTGGTGTCGCAGTCCGTGTCGGCCAGCCCGGGCCCCGCCGCCAGCTCCAGCTCCTCCCGCCGCCGCTTCATCCAGCGCTCGTTGAGCTCCTCCTGGATCTCGGCGGCCAGGTGCTCCAGCAGCTCCTCCTGCTGCGCCCGCTGCTCCTGCAGCTGCAGCACCTCCTCGCACTTCCTGGCGTAGTCCTCCTCGGGGCGGCCGGCGGCGGGCTGGCCCGGCTCCCGGCCCGGCTCGGGCTCGCCGCCGCCCGTGCCCACCAGGTAGGTGTCCTGCACGTAGTTGACGCCGTGCCGCTTCATGCGGTCCAGGTGGATCTTAGCCTCGTACCTGTCGATCTCGCGGTCCAGCTCGCGGAGCCGCTGGATCTGCTGTCGGATGGTGTGGTCCTGCGAGAGCACCAGGTGCACCAGCGTCTCCATCCTCTCCGCCGACGAGACCTCCCGGGCCAGCGGCTGCTGCCGCTTCTTGTTGATCTTGGCCAGCTTGCGGAAGGCTTTCCGCACCACCCTCCGCTGCCGCTCCTGCGTGAGCGCCAGGCTGGCGCGGGCCGCCCCCAGGCCGCGGCCGGGGCGCTCCCTGCTCAGCACCACCCGCGCCTCGGCGCTGCGCGGCCCCGCGTTGGGCAGCGAAGCCTCGCTGCGCACCAGCACGAAGCGCACGTTCTCCTGCTCGTCCCCCCACGCCACCCAGAGCCGCAGGATCTTCGTCTTGTTGGGCAGGATCCGCTCGAAGCCGCGCCACTTCTCCACGATGCAGTAGGAGTGCGGCGGCCCCGACAGCATCCCGCCGGCGGGCTCGGGCGGCGCCGGGCGCTGCCGCCGGTGGTGGCTGTCCTCCAGCAGCACCCGCACCACGTCCGAGCAGGTGGTCCGCCGGGAGAGCCCGGAGATCAGCTTCTCCTCCTGGCAGATCCACACCGAGATCTTCCGCTCCNCTGCCGCGGTCCCGTCCGCTGCCCGCGTCCCGCCGGGATTCGCTCTCTTCACGTGGGCGCCCCGCGGCTCACGCCCCGCAGCCCGCGCAGAGATCCGCCGGCGCGGACACTTCGGGGCAGGTCGCCGTCGCCTCCGTGTCCCCCTTCTCCGTGCCCTGCCTCTGCCGCGAACGAGCGAGCGAGCGGCGTCGGGGATCTTCCAAAGTGCCGAGGGACAAGAGCGAATCCTGGAGCTTCAAAGGGAAAGCCAGAACTAGTGAGGAATTTCCAGTTTTAGTAAATCATCCGCCTGTAATTAGGAAATTCATGTTTGTGAAGCACTTCGCAGATGAAATATGCAAAGGACGGGAATGTCTAAGTGTTATTAAAATACTAGCTGAGCCAGATTTTAATGGGAGCTTGCTGTGTGCTTTGATGGGAATGGGATCGGTCTTGGAGTGCGGATTAAAATTAGAAGATGTGAAAAATAGTAATAAAACGCAGGGTTGTGGCACTGATTTTCGCTGATTGCATCACAGGGTTCAAGGACCTAGGCTTTTCTAAGTGATTAAAAAAAGTACTATAATGGGCAAAGAAAGAAAACTCTCTCAAACCTGAAGGCTGATCTGGACCTTCCGAGGGAGTTTGAGAGCCAATAACATCGGTGTGCCCTGTGGAGAGGGCTTTTGGCTGGATAAGGTTTGTGTTCCAGTCAGTGGAACAGAACGGAGCTGTGGCATTGCAGCCTAACTCCTGTCATTCTGCTGTTAGAGGCAGTGTGGCTGGGGCACACCGAACAGCGAGGGAGCAGTTATGTAGCCTAATGTCCTCTTTTCCCCTAAAGTAACAGGCTCAGTGTGGGCAGTGCCTGTGCGAGCTTCTCCGGTATTTACACGGCAGGGCTAGTCCTGGGGAAGAAAGCCTGCTCTGCTCTGGCTGCGTAAGGCAGCTAATTACGGTGGTGGCTTCTGACGTGCAGCCTCCTGTCCCGTGAGGAAGTGGGCTGAGGGACCACCGACTGCCAGCATTCCTGGAGCTGAAGATCACGGGGATCCTGTTCCCGCTGCTAACGTCCCTTTCCTGTGTTGCTGCAGGTTAAAGGATTCCAAACCGAGCTGGCCACCGCGTGTTGCAATTAGGGCACGCAAGATAGGGGTGATGGTAACAGGCTGGATTTGCTTCCTGACCGCAGCCATCTTATGTTAAAGCTGCAAATTCCTGTCCAGAGGTAATTGGTGTGGCGCAGCCAACTCCAAGGGCAAGGTGTTTTGCTCTCAGGATGTATCAGAAGTGCTGGATCGCTGTGCTTTGTATAGAGGAAAGTGCTTGCTGGTGGAAGGTTATTCCCGAGGTGTGCAGGCTTTTTTTGTTCAGTGGGTTGGTTATGCCTAAAAGCATCATCCACTCCAGGGCAGAGGAAGGTGGGTCCAGCAATGGCAGTCCTGTAAGAGAACAAAACGACCTTAACAAAGGGGGTGGTCAGGACTCTGGGACAAACCTGACAGCTCACACTGCCCCGGAATATTACGGTGTTGAACAGGAATGGAATGTGAAATGGGACACTATGATTCAGCTTTGACTCTGGAAGGTTCAAGATTTTGAAAAGGCCTTCAGAAGAGCAGGAAAAGAAGCCTTGTTGCTCTCAGCAGGCTGGCAGAAAGCTGGAAAAACAGACCATTCCTTGTCTTCTGAAGAATCACGTGCAGCAAAGGGATTAATGAGGCAGTGAGAAACAGTCCAATTCCTTTACTGGTGGTTCCTTGCCTTTCTCATTTAGTTTCAATCTCGTTTTACATGTGTTTCTTATGAGAATGTCTGTACCTATTTTCTTTTGGCAAAGAACAGTACAGGAAGAGCAGGTTGTGATGTGAAGAGGCATCTCATGCTCCCCACAGGTCAAGCTGCTCCAACTTGTCTGACTGCCTGTATCTATCCGGTATCCAAGCCTGGCTTTGTGCAATGAAATTGGAAGATGATCATTCCATCTTTCTTGACCACATCTCTGTGTGTGGAAAGCTGGCTCTGCCTCCCCAGTGAAGCCCCCAAGGCAGCACTGCCACAGAGAGGATGAAGGTGTTGGCAGTTTTGTTGGAGGCAGTAAGAGTACAATCAAGATTAAGAAGGCAAACACTTGATTTTGGTAGGTTATACCTATTAGATGTGCATATATAACCCATGGTTTAAAAGATGGCATTCAAAATTCACGTTGCTGGATCTCAAGTTTAACCCTCAGGAATTTTGGTTTAGTCTGTCTGCAAACTCAGGAAATTGCTGGCAAAGCTCCAAAAGTTTGAATTGCTGTATCTGAAGCAAAGTTTGGACCCTGCTGTGCTGAATCCCAAAAGGCAACTGAATGCAGGCAACCTTTTGCCTTTCCTCTCAGGGTCTTAAAGCCTCCTGCAGAGAAAGGTGGTGCTATTATCTCATTTTAAAGGTAAGAATGCTCTGGCATAAAGGAATCGAGTGCCTTGCCTACGGTTATACAGCAAGGCAGCAGCAGTGTCATGAGGCAAATCAGGTTCCTTCACTCTGGCACCATTAATCACTGAACTCCATCCTCTCCTCCTCTCCTTCTTTTAATTATTCCATGACAGAGGGAGATGAGGAGGAATGCATTAGTTCAACAGCTACAGATGGTGATAAAACTCAAGTGCAAGCTCAGCAGAGAGTATTTACCTGTGGTGAAGCAACGGGAGGCAGCGGCTCATGGGCTCCTTCAGATGCCTCCTCCCTGGTGCAGGCAAATCTCCTCCAGCCGACTGTGCCTGCAAACCTGCAACACTCAACAGTGTCTGTAGAACATCAAATTGGAGGGAAGGACAGCTGCTCCTCTCTTCACTCCCTCCCCCACAGAGCAGTGATGCATTAGGTCTTCTATAACTTCCGCAACAAGCATATCATATAATTAAAACTTAAAATGTAATAAATATGGTCTTTTGTAATGCAGAGTCTGTTTCTGTACTGCCTTATCAATGCACAGCTGACAGCATGCTCTTTTTCTGAAGCACAAACTTCCTTGACAGAATGCTATCCATAACTTACTTCACCGTCTGTGTTTTTTGGTTTGTTTTATAAATTGCAACAATTCAAAGTTGATATTCTTAAGAGCTGCCTAAGCCCCAGAAGGAGATTTATGAGCTTAATATTTTAGGCTCTATTGAAAAGTTCAAGCCCAGGTGTAGACTGGTTTATTTTTATCCACTACAGGAGAATTACAAGGCCAAGTGAGGAGAAATCAGATCTATTTTGGTATTTCACATGAAGTTCTTTCTAGTCTTTCCTTTTCATTGAGGTGTGTAAATAAATTATCAGGTCTTTTGTGATAAGAACAGCATTCCTATTAAGGGGTAGGATAGTGAGGTGTCTGTTTTGGCGTTTTTAATCTGCGCTGAACTATCAGAATGAAATTGCAGCCCTGATATTTCGAATAAATAAAATGATGCAAGACTTTATCTTCAATTCTTTGAAACTAAACCAAATAAGTGCAAATGTATTTTCTGCTTCCATAATTCATATAGCAGGAATGAGGAGGAAGTCTTAGAACACTCTGTTTGAGACACAGAATTAATTTCTTTCACATGCATTTAAATGGAGAAAGTGTTCGGATTCAGATTCAGGGTATTTTTCTGTTTTTTCTGGTGAAGTTGCTTTTACTTTTTAGATCACTCTCAGGACAATTTACTTATTTTTCCTGAGGTCACAGTTCAAAAGAATACAGCCTAGGTGGATGAGCAAAGGCAGGCTGCAACTGGTAATCTATTGAGCCATCACTGTCTGGAGAAGTTGCTCTTTGTTGTGATGCTGAACAGCCACGCTGCTTTCCCAGCTCCTCTTCCTAAGTTCCTGTTAATCTCATTTTGTGAGGTTTAGCTCTTGGTCCCTTTTATGTGTTGCTTTCTAATATTTTGCCTTGACAAACCCGGGCGAAATCTTGGGACAGAATCTGTCTGGGAGTGTTACAAACTGGTGCAGTGGTTGCCGACCTTTACAGATTGATGAATAGGGAAGGGGCTGCTTGAACTTACAGGTCACTCTCTCACGGCTGCTTTTTTCTTTTGCACCCAGTTTTTCCTGATGGTATAAAGCTGAATAACCAAATCATGCTGTGAATAACCAAATCATCCCTAGTTAGCATGCACAGAATGAAACACTTGCCAAACTACCCCTGTGTTAGCAGCAGTATGCAGACTCCAGTCAAAACAGTGGGTAGCCTTCAACTTTGGTTTGGAAGAAAGTTGTTCAGTTTGTATCTGAGCAGCTTTAGACATGAGAGTGCTTTCTACTTTCAGATGTTCTGTTGAAGACAATGAAGGAACTGGCAC
The DNA here is from genome assembly GCA_013397725.1 of Rhagologus leucostigma. Lineage (NCBI taxonomy): Eukaryota > Metazoa > Chordata > Aves > Passeriformes > Rhagologus > Rhagologus leucostigma. Next base: position 1,357,849 of record VZTD01003963.1, read on the forward strand.
TTTTGTTAAGGATGACTTGTAAGAAGTGTAATGGACTCCTGAAGAGCTTTTGTGAGCAATAAGCTCTGTGACCTCCTGACCCATTTCCTTCAGTTCCTAGCATCTGGTGGGTGCTGTCCTGCTTCTGAATGCCACCTGTGCAACCAGTACAGCGGACATATCTGGAAATCTGGAGTCACTCCTTGCTTCACACGGCTGGTGATATCTCCTTTCTTATGAGATCCATCTGGGAAGACTGTGGTGTGGCCTGTTTGCATAATGGCAGCCAGTACTGGGTTATATTGCTTTGACTGCTTCGTCCAACTTCTTCTTTTTTTCATGTGCACACACCCAGAATACAAACAGGTATGTCAGAAGGAAACTGTCTTCAGTGAAATCAGTGGGGGCTGCATGGGTAGATCTCTCTGCAGTGCTTTCAAAGTGCAGGTACATCTATACACTGCCATTAAAGAAATTATCGAGATGTGTATTTATATTAAAGAGCAGCCTGGAAGTCTTGATGTGCTAGACGTGATGTAAATGCATGGGAGGAGACTACCCCTGCCTGAAGGCTCAGCCAATGTCATGCAGCAGGGTAGGGGCACAGCAGAGATCAGTGCTAAGAATACAGATTTCCAGCTCCTCATCTTTGAACAGAGTCTTTAGTAATTTCGTTTTGTTTGTTATATACACTCTTAGGACAAAAAAGAATCCTTCTTCCTTTACACCTTCTGTTTCAGATTTTCTTTTGATATAAGTGAAGATGACAGAAATAGTTGAATGGAGCAGAAAACTTTTTTCCCTTCCCATGTGCCTAATAGATACACAAAGCTTTGATCCTAAGTAAGTCAGCAGAGCTGCTCCGGTAAGCTTGGGGGAAATACAAGGAAGATCAGACTCAGATGATGGCTATAACTTTCCTTTTCCAAAAAACATTAAGTGTATTTGAAAATGGTTTAGTATTACTCTAATAGATTGGTCTTGGTTTGAATACTGCAGCTTTGGCTGCAGTGATCATGAAATGGTAGAAGGCAGCAAGGAGGGTGTGCACCAAATTCAAAATCCTGGGCTTCAGGAGAGCAGACTTTGGCCTCTTCAGGGATCTTCTTGGTAAAGTACCATGGGATAAAGCCCTGAAGGCAAGATGGGCCCAAAAAGGCTGGGTAATATTTAAGGGTTGCCTCCTCAAAACTCAGATGTGATGCATCCCAACAAATTAAAAGTCAGGCAAAAATACCAGGACACCTGCTTGGATGGACAAGGAGATCCTGGACAAACTCAAACACCAAAAGGAAGCCTACAGAGGGCAGAAACAAGGACAGGTTGTCTGTGAGGAATACAGAGAGACTGTCCAAGCATCCAGGGATCAGGTTAGGAAAGCTAAAGCCCTGATAGAATTAAATATGGCCAAGGATATCAAGGACAACAGGAGACGCTTCTATAGGTACACTGGTGTTAAAAGGAAGACTAGGGGAAATGTGAGTCTTCTCCATAAGGAAAAAGGACACCTGGTTAGTCGGGACATGGAGAAGGCTGAGATATCCAACGATATTTTTGCCTTGGTCTTCACCAGCAATGGCTCCAGCCGCACCCCCTGAGCTGCAGAGGGAAAGGGACTGGGATAATGTAGAACCTCCCACTGCAGGAGACCACGTTCAAGACCATTTGAGGAACTTGAAGGTGCACAAGTCCACAGTACCTGATGAGATGCAGACACAGGCCCCAAGGGAACTGGCAGATGAAGTTGTTAGTCCACTATCCATCAGATTTGAGAAGTCATGGCTAGTCCAGTGAAGTTGCCACTGATGGAAAACAGGGAAGTATAACCCACATATTTTGCCAGAAGAATTTGGTGGCCTTCTCCAAGAGGGTTCCAGCAGTCGTGGGTGAGGGAAGAGTGACTGACATCCTCTACCTGGGCTTGTGCAAAGCATCTGACTCTAGCCCACACAACACCCTTGTGGCCTTCCCCAGGGGTCAGTATTGGGACAGGTGTCATTTTACATCTTTCTTGGCAACATGGGCAGTGGGATCGAGGCACTCTCAGCAGGTTTGCCCACAGCACCCAGCTGTGTGGTGCAGTCAGCGTGCTGGAGGGAAGGGATGTCATCCAGAGCGACCTTGAGAGCTTGAGAGGTGGGCTCAGGCAAACCTCATGGAGTTCAACAAGGCCAAGTCCTGTAGGGCAGTCCCGAGGAAAAATGTAGGCTGGGAGGAGAGCAGCCCTGACTTGGGGATGTTGGTGGATGAGGAGCTCAACATGACCCAGCCATGTGCACTTGCAGCCCAGAAAGCCAAGCAATCTGGGCTACATCCAAAGCAGCCTGGCCAGTAGCTGAGTGGAGGGGATTCTGCCCCTCTGCTGTGCTGAGATCCCAGCTGGAACACTGCATCCAGCTCTGGGGTCTCCAACTTAATCACATGGACCTGTTGGAGCAAGTCCAGAGGAGGGTGATGATGATGCTCAGAGGGCTTTAGCACCTCTCCTGTGGAGACAGGCTGGGAGAGCTGGGGTTGTTCAGCCTGGAGAGGAGAAGGCTCCAGGGAGACCTTGTAGCACCTTCCAGGGCCTAAAGGGGCTACAAGAGAGCTGAAGCAGGACTTTTTACAAGGTCATACAGTGATAGGATATGGGGTAATGGCTTTAAACTGGAAGAGAGTAGATTTAGATGCATGGAAGCTGTTCTGCACTGTGAGAGTGGTGAGGCCCTGGCACATATTGCCCAGAGAAGCTGTGGCTGCATCATTCCTGGAAGTGTTCAAGGCCAGGCTGGATGAAGCTTTGAGCAACCTGGTCTGGAGGAAGGTGTCCCTACCCATGGCAGAAGAGTTGGAATTAGATGGTCTATAAGGTCCTTTCCAACCCAAAACATTCTACAATTCTGAAATACTCAGTGCAAATATGGTAATTTTAATTATTTAGTGCTTGTAACTTCTTTGCTTTTCCATTAAACAGTTCTCTTATCTATAGAGAACGTTTGAGTGTCTCACAGTGCTTCCTTCTTTAGTTTTGACCATGAAGCTCAAAAGAGATGAACTAAGTCATTCATTGCCTTCTTGAGATTTATCATGAAGGCTTTTAACTATTTCAAATACTCTTGTGGATTCTCCCCACCCGAACTTGTGAATATCCTTTGGAATACACCTTGTCTTCCGAGTAAGCAAACACTGCGTCCTCAGTAGCACAGAGGATACAGAGTTTCCCATATAAATACTCAGATGAACTCTTTTTCGGGTCACTTTTACTTGTATGGGAGGGACTGGAGCTTTCTGGCCTTAATGGGGGTTAGTGAGAAGTTCTCCTGTTGTTTTTTCTGCACAGGCTGGGTAGAGGAGCTGCTCTCTGTCTGCTGGGATCAATGATAAAGCTCCTGACAGGCTTTGCTGGGAGCTGGCCCTGGAGTGCTGATAGTCGGAGCCATCAGTTAGGCATGAACAAATATCTGTTTTTGTGCTGGCGGTGTGAGTAATATGGTTCCTCAACATCACTGCCGAGAAGGAAGAGATCAACCTTGGCATTAGATCTTGGCAAACGTGTCCAGCTCGCATGTGCTCACAGGCAGACTGTGTGCAGTGCATCCTGTGAGGCAGCTCCTGCAGGTACAAAGAGAGGGTTTGGGTTTAATTGTATATTATTTGAGCTGGAGAGCAGTCAGTGACGTGTGTTCCTGTCTGTGACTATGAAACGTGGATTCTCATCCTACTACTCCACAGTGTGAATATGTTCACCTGGAAATCTGTAAGAATCAAAAGCTTTGTGTGCAAATGAGGCCCTATTTCTGTATCATGTGTGGGCCTCTCTTGTGTTTGGACTAGTAACATCCTTTTCTCCAGAGAAACACCTCACAGGGAGCTTTCTAAAAGCTCAGAAACCACTCTGCAGTGAGACATGATACAAGCAGCATGTATTATTGCAGTACGATGTTTTGGCAGATCAGAATGAAGACAAATGAATTCTCAGTGTCTGAATGAACAGAACTGTCAGTATTTCCAGTATTACCATGAAATTTTCCAATTTTGAAGTCTGTCCTATAAATGTACTGAGCAGGCAATCTGTTTTACCTGTTCTGTTTGTATGATCAGTAGCTGATTTCAGCTTTTATAGCGCAGAGTTATATTCAGATAAGGTTTAAATACGTAGCTATGGATCCATAGGTAAGAGGTGTAACTTACTTTTCAGTTATAATGAAATCTTTACTGAATTAAGACTGTGAGGTTATTATAGTCTCCAGTCTCATTCTGTCCAGTCATGATCTTCTAACTCTTTGCAGAAAACATTCCCAAAGCCTTTCTTCTGAACTTTTGTATTATTTCCTCAAGACATCTGTGTCTTTGACCCATTTCTAAACATTTTTCTTTTGTATTCTTGGTAGATCATCAGGCTTGAATCAAGCTTTATGAGGGGTTCAAGTGAGTAAATAAAATTTATAGGTGAATAAATAAGTATGCTTTAAAATTATTTCAACAAAACATAATGCAGAAGGACTTTAAAGAGAGTATGAACTGGATATAGACAGTGTATATCCACTGACCCCATTCTGACACTGACAGTGGCAGCAGGATTAGGTCCAGAGGCCAGAAGTCTCTTTAGAAAGCAAGAAGATTTCAGTGATGCCTTTCTTCCCCTTGAGCGAATATGTCTTGAATGACAGAAAATAAAATGAGGAGCAACTTTATCTGGTGGAAAAACATGAGTGGTAAATACGCAGTGTGAGAAAGGAACCTAAGTTAAAGTCATATGGAAAAAGCCCTGGAGTTGGGTGCATGCAGCAGGGAAAATAAGATGTGCTATTCTTTGAAGCATGGCTTTCCTCAGAGCCCCAAGAAGATGGTGAGATCTAAGGAAATGATGGGTTTCCCTCAGGATGGCCCAGCTCAGGTCTGAACAAGAACATTGTAGGAGACACCCGAATTGTTTAGCACTTATTGCATTGCTATTTAAAATAAAAAAATATTTTGCTTTATCCTTTTTCTTCAGCTTAATAAGACAGTGGCATAAGTATGAAATTGCAGTGAGAGTGATGGAGAGATGACAGCGAGTGCAGTGCAAGGAAAATCAGAAAAGAAAAATCCAGGGGATGTCAAGAAAATCAGTCTGCTCTGACAGTTTCTAGAGCTTTGTTTTAAAGAAAGTGACAGCAACGTTGACACGAACAGGAATTGACACAGCACTGTGGAATATAGTGAATGATCCTGGCAGAAATGGGGACCAGATTTAGAGCCTGAGTGTCTGCAGTGGCAAATCCTCACAAAACCACACAGGTATTACATGCAACAAGTGAAGAGGCTGATTACCACTGTGCCTGCCTTTCTGTATAGTGCTGTGCTTTTTGCACAAGGGTCTTTTCAGCTGAGCTTATGAACTGGCAACGGTATTAAAAGTAAGATTGTGTCTACCTCATTCACTTGTCACTGGGGAAAGAACGATGCTCCATCCATCACCAGCCCCTTGTGCTGCAGTGGCCGCTGCATTGTAATCCCCTTGTTATTGTAAAGACAATCCAGCCTCATCCTTTACTTTGCAAACAATTCCCAGGGAGTTCCGTGGGGTTTCTGAGGTGGGTGTAGATTCTGCTGGCAGCTGGTTGCTCCGGATGTCTTTCATGCATTTCTACTCAGTGCTTATAAAGTCAGTTTTCAAAAGCTGACTCTTCAGTGGGAAAAATAGCACCAGAAGGCCACATTTACAGTGTTTCCTGGCCATTAATGGCTGAAGAGTAGTAATTTTTTAATGATTTAATATGTGCCATCTGCAAAGGCTGCTGCTGTAATGGCCCATATATATTTTACATCCAGTATGGACTTGAGACTTATGTGTCACTAATTAGTACACAAAATAATAAATTAAGTTTATTTTGGGTGTGTTTTATATGCAGAAAACAAATGAGTCTCCAACTTCTACTAGGAATATTCATCATAAATCAGATTTTCAGTAGCTTAAAGTCAATTAACTTCTTAAAGCTGTGATGGCTTACATCAGCCTAAGCTTTGGTTCAAGCATCTTTTGAAGCTGTACTGCCTGCAGTTTCTTGTTGTAATTCATGGCAACTTTTGAATCCTATGTACTTGGTTTTAGCAAGGAAGCTTAATTTCATTTATCATGAGAAAATGTACTTTTAACTCCAAAACTTGGTCAGCTAGTTATTTTTGAGTAATAGGCACTGTATAAACTGATACAAAAAAATTCTTGACTCAAAACTTAAATCCTTCATTGTTATGACAAGCCCTCTATCCTTTTCAGCCTTTCATTCCTCCATTTCATTTTTATCCTGCTTGTACCAGCATCAGTCATTGGTTTTGGCAGTGTTTCTTAACCTTTGAGCAGGAAAAGTTAAGTGATTTTTCTCCGTCTTAGAGTTTTAGCACTCTTGACAGCTCGAGGCCTGTTTTTCCTAAGGAACTTGTCAGTATTCAATGTTCTACTCAGAGGCACAACCTCAGGCTTGTCAGGTTGTTTATGGCTTTAGTGCTCTGTGCTTTGGGTATCCAGCCTCAGAACAGGCTGTTCAGCCACTGCTGTGCATGATCCAGCTCCACTAAAGCTCTCCTCCCGGGGACTAGGGAAGGTGCTGTATAAAAGGAACAAAGCAAAACAATCAATTAAAAAAAAATGAAAGGGGAAAACTGAACCCATCACTGTGGGGTTTGGGTTTTTGAAAAGAAAAGGAGGATAAAGAGAGAGAAGCCTCACATATTTGGCAGAAACTCTGACATCAGTAGCATAGAAGCAGTGTCAGGAGTGAAAAATAGACCTTATTGACAATCCCAGGAGAATTACATTCTGAATAAGTGAACACTTGATCCTGGGTTGCTGCCACAGGCTTCAAGGAAAGCTGGAGGTGCTCAGAGCTATATGGCACAATCCTCCAATCTTCATAGCCTAGGACAAGTTCCAGTCTCATCTTTCCCTTATTAGAATACCTGCTTACTCATACTGCAGCCCAAGTCAGGGATATGAAGCCTTTTGGCTGGAAGTTGCAAGGAAGCTGAAATCCTGTATCAGCATGTTTGACAGTGAGGGTCTTAAAGTACAGCACACTAAATCCTGAGAAGTGGAGCAGCTGGTTGGTGTGGTACAAATATCTGGATGTCTACAAAGCTCCCACCATCTTTAGTGGGATTTGTATAAAAGAGTGGATTTGTATAAAAACTTTTAATCCAGCGATTGAAATGAAACCTGAGTGCAGAATTTGCTCAGTTCCTAACTTTCTGTTAAACTTAGTTTTCTTTATCCACTAGCAGGGCTAATTATGGTTTCCAAACGGAGGGTTGGAGGCCTTCAAGGTAAGCAGAGCTCTGGAAAGGTCACAGCCAGCGCTGGGGTCCTGTCAGGCTGTATAGGTTACACAGGCAGAAAACTGACTTGAATTCTCTCTAGCATTATTTGGCTCTTGCCTCCCTTCTGCTTTTCCATCAGTAGAGTAGGAAGTTTGTTTGAAGGGAGATAATTTTACAAAGTGCTGAGTTCAGTGTTCCAGAGCCTCTGGCATTCAGCAGGAGACTTGCATGCTTTTAATCTATCTCCTGTGTTCCTATATTAAAAGAAATGTTTTCAGAGTGATTTGAGCAAGTTACCTGTGTGAAACCTGCTAACAAATAATAGGATATACGTGTGTAACAGTTACTACACTTTCAAAGTTTGCCCTTAGGAACAGAAAAGATTTCTCATTGCTAAAAATACTTTCTTTTCTTAAAAAAAAGAAATAAGAAAGAGAAGAAAAGAAAGGCTCTTGTATGTGATTTTTCATTGCTGTCTCTCTTCTGCTGGCTTTAATCATGTAAACCTCCCACCAAGGTCAAGGGGAGTTCTGGCTGATTTACAGGCTACAGGAACTGGAAAGCTGATGCAGATTTAGTGACTGCTTCCATAGGACCAAAGGAAACAGAGGAGGCAAGAAGCAAACCTCAAACCCAGGAACCTCCTCAATCATTTCCCCTTCACCAATGTTTCACTTCTTGAGGGAAAAGATCCCCACTGATTTGAAGGGCAAATTCCTTGAGAGATCCTGCCCATGATTGCAACATTATCCTGTCAAAGAGCAGATCCTGCAGCCGTGTGTTTGGGCTGGTGAATGCTCCCATTTCCCGCTGGCTTGGAGAATGCTGAAGTGATTTAGGCAGTTGTAGCTCTGAGCTGAGACTGCTGATACTCAGCACTAAGCAGGATCTCATTTATTCTGCATAGTGCAAGCCTGCAGAACTGTGGCCAGTCTTAAAGCACTGTGATTCTTTTTAATTTCCTGGTGGAATCCTCTCTAGGGATACAGCAGCAGGGAGCAACAGCGGGGCACAGAGCTGTTTGCTGTTGCTTGTCCTTCTGTTCTCAGAACCTCCCTCTGCTGCCCTTCCCTGCCTGTGTTTAGCACTGCGCTCTGCTCTGCGCTGGGCTCACGGTCCAGCAGGAAGGCTGAGGTCACGTTTGGTTCCGTGAAAAGCAATGTGGCAGAGCCCAGGAGAGTTTTGTGTGTGAAGGAGATGGCCATCCAGGGAATGAGCAGCCTGCTGCCTGCTCAGCACAATGTGATGCTGTCTCTGAGATTTTGGTGTAATTGTAAGGGAAAAGTGAGGGGTCCACAAAGAGAAAGAAAAAATGGGAGAGAAAGGGATATTGCTAATAACTTGGGAATTTGGACTATGGTCTTTTGCTGAGTGGTGTATATGCACTGTTGTTTAACTACTTTTGCATGAGTTATTTCCAGCTAGTTTTGCCCAAATATACCTGTAGCGATAAAACATGGCAATATAACTAATCAGTCCTTCCTCCTCACAGAGGAAGAGAATCCCACAGCTGATTCCCTTACTTCACTTTCCACCAGTATCCACCACTTTCCTACCATTGTTTCGGGCCAAAGTAATTTCTCTGCAAGTCTCTTCCATCGTTAGAGCTCCTTCTAATTTGAGCAGCTGCTCGCACTGGTTGGGCTATAATTCAGGCCCACAGTAATAGATCTCCTTCCTAACAGGTATTGGGGAAGGATTTCCCCTTTCTTCCCCTCCACACTGGTTGACCTGGCACCTTCATCCCACCTTACTTTGCTCTGCAGTGTTTAGCTCTTTCTGCAACCTCCCATTGCAACTCCTGTTGCCTTACTGATGTTTTTTCACATTGGCTTAGTGTGAGTTAAAAATAGGCAAGGTCTGTTCCATCTCAGATGTCAGAACAAGTGGAGACAATGGTGTCACTGCATGGCTCCCAGATGATACTGACCTCTCACCAAGCCTACTCCAAAGCCCAGTGTGGTCACTGTGAGTCTGGTGGTGGTTGGATCCACAATCCTCCTGTCACTATGGAATTAACACATCAGTTCTGAGGTTTGTGTTCCAAACTATATGAGATGCATTTAATTGTATATTACAGACTACACCGGGATGACTCCGGTGTACCTCACTCCCACTAATAGTCCAGTTGTGTCCCAGCCAGGCCTAGGGCGGGCTCCCAGCATCACACCAATGTGGGTGGCACTGGCAAGTCTCCCTCCCAGAGCAGGAGGCACCAGCTGTGATTGCTGCTGTTCTCCAGCCCCTTCTAGCACCATCAGCCAACAGGTACCTCTGACTCTCTGCTCGGAGGGATTTTTGCCAATTTGGTGAAATATGTTCCTCGCAGATGTGTGTGGGAACTGCCCTCCCGGGAGATGTGGGAGTGGTGCCCCACAAAGCTTTAACTCAGTCACTGTCCTTTTGATATTGCTGATGGTTGGATCACTGCACCTCTGCTCTCAGATTCCCACCAGAGTTTTGTGTCTCCTGCCTGCAGCCGCTTGCCTGGCTCCTGCAGAGTCACTAACTCTGTACACACGTAATTCTTCACGGTCACTGCTGCGTTCCTCAGAGGTCTGTAGGGTTAGATTAGATTTGGGGAAGAAATTCTTCACAGTGAGGGTGGTGAGGTACTGGCACAGGTTGCCCAGAGAAGCTGTGGATGCCCCATCCCTGGAAGTGTTCAAGGCCGGGCTGGATGAAGTTCTGAGCAGCCTGGTCTAGTGGAAGTTGTCCCTGCCCGTGGCTGGATCTGGATGATGTTCCTTCCGACTCAGACTATTCGATGACCCTGGTGCTGCGTGCCCTCGCGGGTGCCAGCACTGCTGCAGGCTGTGAAGCCCTGGTTAAGCCGCAGGTGCCCGCCGGTCGCGACAGGAGCGTCGCGACCCCGCAGCCGGAGCGGCCCGGGCGGCGCGGTCTCTGTCGGCCCCTGCCGGGCACTGCGGGCGGGAGCGGCCGCCGCCTCCGCTTCCACCGAGGGATGAAACGCGGGCAGTGTCCCTAACACCGCAGCGTTCCGTGTCGGATAAAAACCGGGCAATGTCCTCAAAACCGGAGCGCTCCGTGTCGGAGCGGCCGGCAGGAAAACCTCCTGCGTATCCATTCCCTCTGATGTACCCAAGTGTAACAGGTGATGGTCTGTATCAGTCCGAGCCTTTACAGCACTCACAGGTTGGACAAAAACAACGGGAAAAGTCATTTCCTGATGCGACAGGAAGAGTTTTTCCTAGCAGATTCCCCAAACTTCAGAATGCTGGTTCCTTGATTTCATTTTCAAAGCTGAGAAAGGCAGACAATTAGCCAGTAGCCAAGGGAAGAGGTGACTTGACAAGAACAGCTCCTGCTTGTGCTGGGAGAATTCCAAACCCAGTCTCGTCACAGGACCCTGAAAGGGTTCATATCGGCTCGGAGGCTCTCTGCTATGGTAGAGTTTTCATTTGTAACCCAGCCTGGAGAAAGCTGTGGAAGTTGAAAGCTGTGTTTGGTCTTCAGCCTATCTTCACGTGACTGAAAAGAAACCTTGAGCACGAACCACATCATCTTCTGGCATCAGGTAACAGCTGTCAGCTACCACAAGAGTTAACTAAAAGAGCATAGTCTGCACATCTTGATCCAAACTCTTACCTCTTCACCAAAGAAGTTTATTTTGAGACCTTGCGAAGATGGGTGCATGTGACAAGAAAAGATCAAGGCAGTCATCAGGACACAGGAGCCCAGCTCTGCCAGATCCCAGAACCAGGATCCTCCCACACCCAGCAAATCAGCTGCAGGTTCCCACAGCTCCGTCAGACACACACTGGTAGCAGAGAGATTTGCATAAATTTTTCTGGTAATAAAATTAAATTACATAGAATGTATAAAAAGGAAAAGTAATTAAGTTTGGCAGATATGATTGCAAGAGAGAATTTATTCATGAAAGTAGAGGAGTGAGGCAAATCCATTTCTTGTTCAGTTTTCCTTGTGTTTTGCTATGAGGATGATCAGCTTAGCTGCAGACTGCTTTGACAGTAAGCTGATCTTTACTTAACAACGTGTCACCTGTAAATCAAAGTAGGGTCCTGAAATTTGTGAATTACGTATTTAAAATTAAAGATTTGGTCAAATATTCTGACAGGAAGCCAATTTTTATGGTTTTCTGTTCAGCATCTATAGGTGCTTTCTATATGTTGAAAGTGAACTCTGTGCTTCTTAGAGCTCTTGATGGTTAAAGGAAGAGATTTTACTCTCTGAATCAGATCTCCTACTCATTCTTCTTAGCCTCTCTGACCTCTAGCATAGGGACAATAATTTTTATGTAGCTCCAAGCTTGGTGTCCCTAGGGAGTCCTATATAATAAGATTCAAAAGAATTTTGAGGATTTCTCTTTCATACAGTATCTCTGCGTAAAAGCTGGGTATAGCAAAGTGATGATAGGATGTTTCTTGGAGGTGTTTAATGGAGAGGAATTAGAAAAATCTTTGTTTTGTTACAGAACAGATGAGGTTTCCTACCATTTCTTACTTCTTCTTCAAATCAAACACAGCTTTCTAAGTAACCCTACTTAGGGTCCTGGCTCAGAAAAATGACAGGAATTGATATCTGCAAAGATGTATCAAGTGGCTTTCTGTCTACAGTTAAAGATTTATACTCTGGTACCTTTCCCAAATAGTGAAATTTTTCTCTCACATTCATTATCTGTGGTGTAGATAATTTCCTTTGTGCACACAGACTTTCATCTGCCTCCAAATCCATCTTATTTTGTGGCAGTGTGTAACACCTGACAGTGGACTCACTGTCACATAAAATTTACCTCTCCTGTTCCGTATGTGGTTGTGGAAAAACACAGAACCGAGCAAATTTTGTGGTAACTGTTTAGATGCAGTACTCCATGTGGCCAGGGAGTGCCCCTTCCCTTAACTGGCCCTTTTCCTGCTTTGTACTTCTATTAAATTTATTTAGATTTTCTAACTGAGACAGGCGCTAGCAGTCCCTGCTGTGCTGCATTAGACTTTCACCTCCTCTAACACTTCCCTGCTGATCATTATCCTTTGTTTACAGAGCTTCTGCCAATTTTCCATCCTCTGACTGCTTGTGTCTGAGGCAGTTTGAACCGAGTACAACAGGGAGCTGCTGCAGGAAATGCCTTAATAAAAACCCCGGATCACAAGCCTGTCGTATTCTCCGCACCCACTAATTCTGCAGTCCAGCAGAACTGAAGTTTGTGCAACAATATTCCTCCACAAGAGCACACTGTTTATTGCTCAGAGCAGTCTCTGCTGGAGGATTTGTAAGTTTTGGCTCTGGGTACTGTTGATGTTTTACAGGTGTCTGAAGTAACTGGGGGCTGCTGGTGCTGTCCTGGCTTTGTTCCTCTGTGGCTCATGCTGCAGTGAAGGTAATTTCTGTAGTGAGATTCCAATGAGATTTACAGTGATGTGTTTCTAGACTGATGGAGTTTCTAGGAGCTGACATTAGTGTGAGGTCAGAATTTAATCCCCTGGTGCACAAGTGTTTATTTCCTGTGAATTTTACAGTATCTTTGACCTGAAACAGCTTCGGACATGAGGTAGAACTCCCAGGTTTGTGCCTACAGCCTTATCAGCAGTTCTTATTCACTGCTTTTGCTGGTTACTCTGTTGGGTGTTTTTCATGACTATCTCACAAGTGGTCAGACACAAGCAAAACAAGCTTAATAGTCGGACACACAGACAACAAATATATCTGCTGTTATTCCATGATCTGCCCCACTTGGAGAGCTTCATGTATTTAACAGTATTTAGGCTAATTTACTGCTTTTCATCTCAAAGCACTTGATAAACATTTATTAACTCATATTACTGGCAAACAATCTAATCTTTTTCTATTTCCAACCCCTTCTTCTCTCCACCCACCAAGACATGGGAACAGTTTCTAGACACTTCACTAGAATAGGAGCTGTAGTGACTAAGCAGTCAAAATATTTGCACGACAGGTTTACCAATCTGCTCTGCCAAAAAAACCACCCACCCTTTTCTTGGTATTCAAGGCACAAAGGTTACAAAAGTGAGTTAAGCTGCACTGGTTTGGTGTCACCAGAGAAAAGTCTAATAAGCACAGTCCTTGAAGGCTAATTCTCTTTCTTTAATGACAAAGAAACAAGAGATTTCAGCATGAGTTTTGCAAGTTACATCTGCAATTAAGAATGTACGTATTTCAAAATCATAGAATTATAGAACGGTTTGGGTTGGAAAGGACCTTAAAGATCATCTAGTTCCAATCCCCTGCCATGGGCAGGGACACCTTCCACTAGACCAGTTTGCTCAAAGCCCCATCCAGCCTGGCCTTGAACTCTTCCAGGGATGCTGCATCCAGAGCTTCTCTGGGCAACCTGTGCCAGTGCCTCAGCACCCTCACAGCAAAGAATTTCTTCCCAATATCCAATCTAAACCTACTCTCTTCCAGTTTGAACCCATTACTCCTTGTCCTATCACTACAGTTCCTGATGAACAGTTCTCTGGCTTTTTTGTAGACCCCCCTCAGGGAGTGGAAGGCTGCTAGGAGGTCTCCACACAACCTTCTCTTCTGAACAGCCCCAACTCTCTCAGCCTCTCAAAATGTTGAAAAATATAACAGTCAAGTGTGTTTGTTTCAGGAAGACTTTGTTACTTTGAGTATATTCCATGTCCTTATCAAATACAGCTGTGTGAAATACGCAGGTGAACCATCTCTTCAGCTCCCTGCGTTAGGATTACCATGGCAGAGCTTCCCCCTTGGAAGCAGCCACATCTTTGGTTTCAGTTCAGGTAACAGTGAGTGGCTTCGTGAGGATGAGGAGGAGAACTGACTGAGGGTGTGGCTTCCAGCTGGGCATCTTTAGTCTCAGTATAGATGACGGGCTCCCATTAAATACAGACATCCCACTAGGTGAGAACAGAGCACACAGAACACAGCAGGGTCCTAAGCCCTGAGCAGCACACGGATGTGTGTGTGTGCTTTTGTTATGCACGCTGTAATTGATCAAACTGAGTAAATTATACTACAGAAAGTAGAAGTAGATTAAGCATTATTTTACATTAAAAATAATCCTAATGCAGTGAAATGTTAACTTGAGAACCAAATTCTGCTTTCACGCGGAATTCCCATGGGAGGGAATTTCCCAGGTTGTACCTTAAGGCGGACACAATTCCGTTGTGGCTGGTACTGCTGCACATTCATGTAAATCCCCTTTCCTGTTTTGTTTGTTAGGGGTTTTTTAAGTAGAAATTTGAAATTGCTAAACTAAACTTGTGCAAAAATAACATCTTCTTTCTTAAAAAAAAAAAAAAAGTTAAATTTGTCGTAAAATACCTGATTATCCTAAAGGAAAGACTATTTCCTATGTGTTTGTTGTGACATTGTACCTCATCTGAGCTGGAGTTGGGGGGTTCGTGTTTCCTGCTCTCTCTATCTGCTGACGTCCACAGCAGGGTGTCACAGCTGGGGCTGCCTGTGTGAGGCAGCTGTTCCTGGGCACCTGGACAGTGCAGGTTAGGGAAGAGGGTGGGACCACATTGCTAGGAGACTTAAGTAGATCATCAGAGCCCGGTATCTTCTTTTTTTTTTTTTAACTACAGCATCTCTAGTACAAAATGCAACCAATTTTTAATTTAACATTTGTAACGAGGTAAAATCATAAATGCTGATATGCTTTTCCAAGGGTTTATGCTTTCTTAAGAAAACTGTAACATATTTCTAGTGCAGAAGAAATATGTAACAGCCTGTATTTGGCTAATTACCCATCACACCCCAAGTGATTTTCAATTTCACTGCTTCTTGGGATGAAATCTATTATCTATAACACTTGGACTCAATCAGTAAAACTCCTGGGTGGTACAACCATGTTCCAACACCTAATATTAAGTTAGATTTAATTAATGAGCCAATATTTTCTCTGTAATACCTCAGGCATGCTGACTGTAAAGGTTTTGGAAGCTCTGGGTGTGACACCTCTGCAGTCCCAGGCGGGCAAATGGCTCGTGAGCAGGTCAGCTGTGCAGAGCTGTGCAGAGGAGCCAAAAGCCCAAGACAGATGCACCTGAGCAGTCTGTGCTTTATCCCTGCAGGTGTGAGTTTGCAGAGCCCACTCTGCCGGGTGCCTGGCAAACCAGGAAAGTGAGCGTCCAGACAAGCAGGCAATTGCTGTGAAAAAGAAAGAAGAATGCATCCTGTTGGACACTTCGGGTCAGATTTAGGATTTCACTGAAGAGCAAGAGAACGCAATGCCGTGTGAGGTGTCTGACAGTCCATACAGGCGTTTTAAACTGAGGGCCCAGAGTGCAGGAGTGTGCATGTCGTGCTCACTGCTTCGTGCTACTGACTATCACCGCCACCTCAGAAAAAAATAGCACTGCCCCACAGTCATTAAGCAAGGACTCCTTCTGACATGGGCTTTCCCATTAAAGCCCAGAACAGAGCAATGACTGGCTATAGATTCTTCCAACGCCCACACTTGACCAGCAGGAATTATTTCCCTTCCAGAAACAAAGACACTGAGGTAGATAGGCAGGCTCCAGCATGTCCGAGGATGCTGCCCACTGAAAACCTGCAGCATCTCAGGGTTAGGAGCCAGGAATGTCCTTTTAACCCTTCTCTGTGTGCTCACCCAGACAATTTGCAGAAGAGACAGGGTGTTCTAGCAAGAGGCCCAAACCTGAGGATTTAATTGCACCTAAGCAAACGCATGGAATGAATAGGCTGAAGTGTGTTGCTGACAGGTCTGAGTGGGCAGTGGTGGGAGCAGCCTCAGAGTCACACGGGACTGAACACAGCATTCTGCAGGGCTTCCATGGTGTTTTGTATTTCTGTTCCCAGCTTGATTGATTCCTGTGTGCATAAACAGTGGGAGGACAGACAGACCTCAGGCATTTGGAGAGTTCAGTGCAGTAAATTCTTCATTTTTGGGGTTTTTTTGACTTTTTGAACATTAGATGTATCTGCATGTGGGTGTTGGGAGCTTTTCATGGCTTCCTGACTCCACTGAAGTCTGCTGTGTTGGTACATGTTGGTCAGCTCAGAGAACTTCCCATCTTCCAGCACAGAGAAAAAGGTAGAAAACTTTTCTCCGGAAAAACATTAAAACACCATTTTTGATGGTACCTTCATCAAGTCATGAAGTAACCCCAGGGCTCAGTCCAGCCCCCCTCACTGTCCTCCCCTGTGTGGTTCAGGGCTCTTCACAGCCTCAGCTGAATCAGAAAAGTTGCTGGAGGTGGGAGGGAAGAACTCCCAGTTCCAGCGCTTCGACTGAAGAGCCTCCAAAGAGTTTTCAGAGGATGACAGCGAATAGGCCAAACTTGGAACCCAAATGCAGACTTTTACCACACGGCTCCTGCTGAGCACAGACTCTGGAATTTGGCATTGCTGCCTTGGGCTCTCCAGGATTTCAACAGATGTAGTGCATTGATTTACTGTTTAAAAGAGAACCCTGCTGTGGCTTCCACAGCTTGTTTCATCGCTTTAGAAATCAAGCAGTAACATACAAACAATACAAGCAATTTTGTGTTATAAACAACATCCAATGTTTAGGGAATTGGGATTAAAATAAAACGTCTTCAAGACTTTTGGCATTCCCCTGTCCTCCATCTGGAGATCGTTTTCTTTTTTCCAGACTCTTCCCACTTTTGGCTATTTCTGAATTTTCAGTATTTTCCTTGCAGCTTGGAAATACCTCCAATTTGCTCTTTTTTAAGCCACACAACAACCTTGATAGGGCTTGTTGTTTGCCCCGTGTGATTCAGAGCTAATAAAAACTCTAACTTCACACGTCTGAGAGAACAGTGTTTGTGCAATGTGCACTCCACAGTGCTCCCTGCATTGCACAATGTTCATAAGCCATAAGGCAGCCCACAATAAGATAATTTCTGGGTTGACATCCATGCTTTTGTTTATACATTCTGGGACCTGATGCTTATCCTAGGCTCCCACTCTGTATGTGGGATGGGGAGGAGGTCATCGTGCTTCTGAAAACACTTCCAGAAACATAAAAGTGCAGAGATTTACTAAATCTTTTACTATTTGGTTTCAAGGCATTTCTTTTCAGAAGAATTCAGAGGAATTCGAGGAAATAAATTGAGGTTCCTTTACCTCTACTGCTGTGTTATTTATATGATTACACCTCCAAAGAAAGATTGTAGAGCTAGGAAAGATAAGGGCAGACAGAGTAGTGAAAGATATGGCCCCCTTTCTGAGTTGACCACTACACGAAATTTTTACCTTAGGAACAAACCAACTGAATGGGGATGAGATAAAATAGTATAAAAACCATGAATGGAGAAGACAATGTGATTAGAAAAGCATCGTTTACCATTTCTCATATTTCAAGACATGCGTGGCTAACCTGAAAGAAATTCAGACACACTTTTTCAAACGCAGTGTAGGTACACTTGTACAGAGGGTCCTGTCAATGCCAAAAGTTTACCTGGATTCAGACTAGACCTGTTCACAGAACGAAGCTCCACCAAAAGCTATTAAACACGCTTGTTACCATCTCTGCTTCCGGGATTTTTACCCTATTTAAAAAAGAGTTTTTCAGGGAAAAAGCACATAAACTTGTTTTCTTACTCTTCCATTTGCCATTCAGCCCTGCTGAGATGGGATATTGGGCTGTACCCTGCTGTAAAGTCCAGCAGTTCTTATGTTTCTAGTCAAAAACTCCACTTCCTTCCACTCAGCTTCTTTTCTCTTTGTCTTTTGCTGTTTCTATCACTCTCTTCAGTTCTTCCATCTATCAGGCCCATGTTCTTTGCCACCCTAACTACCTCTGCTATTTCCTGCTTCCTTTAGGTCCTCTTCAGAAGTTAATTTTTTGGCCTCCAGCAAATCTTTACTGTGAGACCTAGAGAAGACCAAGAAAAGATTTTATCAGCTTGACACCCATCTACATTTTCTAGTCACCAGTAATCTGGGGGTTAAGAATGAAGTACCTCAAAGAGCAGCTGAAGCATTCTCTCCCTGACCAAGTAGGTTTGTTTAAGGAGTTTCCAACCACTTACTAAGTGCCGTTGCTGTAATGGTAATATGCAAGGATTTTGTTGTTGCTGCTATTCCACTTGTTCAAGTGCTTGTTACATTTTATGCCTTTGGCTGAGTGGTGATTTTTAAAAAGCGAGGTGTTGTGACTGCAATATTGGGCACAGCGGGGTTCACGAAAAATGCCAGATGGAGCAAAATTATTCCGAGTTTTGATCCGCAAAGAGCCTAACTGTCAGTCACGCTGGGCACCCAGCAGCTCCCATTGAAATCAGTGGCCCCAGGCCAATCCTGCAAGAACTGCTTCGTTTAGTTCACTGGATTGGCATTGCTGCGGAACCTGCCTCACACCACAGCTGAGCTTCAAGATTACAGGAAGAGATGTTAGTGTCAATAAAATCAGGACATGCAAAGAAGCCCTGGGGAAAGGCAAGAGATTGATGCCCTACTGTTCCCTCTTTTTTCTTTTGAAGCTTTCTTTGCATTTTTCGTTCAAGTGCTGAGTGTCTTTTCCGTTGACCACGGCTCCACTCTGTCAGCTTTATTTTGATTTAGTAGGTCCTGGCAGGAAACTGATTTGGAAATACAAATTCGCATCTCAGGTCTCAGTCTGAAGTCATACTTGCTGAATCTCTTCTCTATTTTGTAGCACATTCTTATGGGGAAAAAATCCTCGTGATCATTCTTCGTCAGTCACTTGTGGTACACTGAAGGGCATGGCTACAACCAGTGGAACAGTTCCTAAAAATATACTTAGGATTCACTCATGAAGTTTATTCAGGGGATTGTTTAGTCTTCTGGTTTGGCTTAGAGTGTTTTTCAGCCAGCAGTTCAATTTATTCGGAAGCACATGAAAATTCAAATCAAAACACACCTGAAACTGAAATAGTAGACTTCAAACTCAAAAGCGAGATTATTTGGATGTTTGTGTCCATGTCTGGATTTAACCCACTCTGGAGAACAGCAGAGCTGTGATGCCATTTGAAGCCCAAACCTAATGATTTTATTTGACTCTCTCTGTTATGACAGTAAACCAGTTAGTGATATGTTTAGGAGAGTGAGTGCACATTTTCTGTTGAAGGTGGTCCGCTGCTCCCTCTGCATGAAAAGAAATTGTTTGCAGAACAGGAGGATCCCTTCGAAAGATCCACAAGCAACAGAGGATACATAAGCTTCAAAAAATGAGGCTGGGATAATAAAAAAGAAGGAAACAATGAAAATAACAAGAAACCTGGAAACTTTGGTCGCTGCAGCTTCTGGATGTAATTCTGTTTCACAGATGCACTCCGAAGTATTGACAGGTTCAGATCGCTGTTAACAGCAGTGTAATCCCATGCTCACCTGTGAGCAGGGAAGGACATAAACCTACAACTCAGTGAACAGAATGCTTTCGTTTTGTACAAGCTGGTTTGAATTCTGCCATCTACATGGTAAGACCCTTAGCTGAGATCATTCCATGGAACTCCTGCAAAAGGATATAAGTGGTAGATTACTTTTTCACAATGTTAGAATTTAAATTGCTTGCAAACATACATATTTAGCTTCTACCTTTCGGTCTGGACCACAATGCATTTAGAAGCCTCCTGTTTCGTGTTGCTTGGTGGAGCTGTCTGGAGGGTCACGGAGGTGCTGCCAGCCCAGGTGTGTGTTCTGCGTGTGCTGGAGACGAGGCCACCGTGGCAGGGGGAGGCTGCCACCAAAGCCAGCAGATGGGATTGTCCCCAGAGCAAAGCAGGCACGGAAGCCAGGTGGCTGAGAATTCCCAGCTGGCCACCTGTGGCTAGGGATGGCCTGGTTGGAGGAGCCAAACTTGCAGCTTTATTCCAGTATTTCTGGAGGCTCACGTGCAGCTCCACATGAGACAAAAGGGAAAACAACTGGGAATTAGCGTGATAGCAGGTTTATGTTTTGCCAGGCTGTTTGCTTTATTTTTCAGTGTCATAGAACATCATGAACAATTTCTCCAGATGGTCAGGCCTCCTTCCAGCTGTCCTTTGAAGGTGGGCTGTAGGAAAATGGGGTCTTCTGGCAAGTAGTTGCAGCATAGGAAGCCTAAACTGGAATCTTCTTACTGTCCATTTGCAGTTTTTAGCTGCCAAGCTCGGACAGGCTACTTTGGGCTTGCTGGTGCCAATTTGCAGCTTGGTGTCAAAACTCGGCTGGTTCTGTAGCCCTCCTCCAGCCTTGCTCTGTACCTGGAAAAGGTGGTCTGAGCAAGCTGCTCTTGTCACAATGTTGCTAATGAGCTTTTATTTCAGTGGGAGGCACTGAAAAGGCCTAGCTGTTTTTTTCACCTGGCTTTAAAAGTGTGTCTACAGAAGAAACACAGATGAGAGGTCTGATGGCTTAAGCCAATTTACAATACTGATAGTTGGCAGCAGATGAAGAGGTGATGTGTTCAGAACTAGGCTTTGTATTATACCAGTTTGGATTTTATCTTTCTACAGCAAACAAGCAATTTATGCTACCAGACAGGCTTTTTTTCCTGTTGTTGGGACATGATGCAGCCTTTTCACTCCGTGGGCAGCATTTTGAACATTCAGAATCATTACTCAGGTTTTCTTCTGACTCTTAGCTAGCTAAAGTTTTCTATATATAATAACTATCCATCCTTCCAGCTGCCACGAGTGGCTGTTGAAATAGCCAGACACAAATCCTGAGGAGAGTAAACAGAGGAAAACAAGCTCTTTATTGCATGAATAGATGAACCCCGAACTCTTCACACAGCCAAGTAAATGTGGCATCTCCTTTTAAGTGCTGTAGCTGTCCTGCTTGCGCTGACACACACTGTACTCTGACTATTGCTCTGGGCTGATGGTTTTTCGGGCTCTCAACACTGAGTCTAGAGCTTGGAAGAGGCACTCACCAATGAACTGGCTGCTGCCCAGCAAAGAAAGGGGGCTATTTGTGTCTGCCTGCGTGGCGTTATTTGTCTCCATAAATGTGCACTCTATTCAGTGCTGACAATTCCCACAGTTTTATGATATGGCTCAATATTTAGCACTGGCCAAAGAGCCAGGCATGGGACGCTGTGTGGGATGTGTAGAGGTCGTACAGTAGTAAACTTAAAATGGGATGGTTCCCATTCTGGTGTCCAGAGGATTGGAAGCACCAAAAGGTAACAGCAAAATTTTCCTTGGATTTGCTCTTTTGAAAAATTCTACCACATGTTTTTTGGGGTGCGTGAGATGGTTTCTGGCAGGCTGAAGTTGACAATACTTCACTCATCTGTTTTCAGTGAAACTGTGGTAAAGGCAGAGCCTGCCTTGGCGATGCCTGCGGCTCTGAGCTCCATTGTGCGCTGATGCAGCACAGATTTAGCAGCACAGTGTTCCTCCGTGGTGCTCTGGGCTCGCTGGCTTGGCAAATGGCTTGCACTGGCCCCGTCCCACGGCGGCTGCAGCTTCTGCTCAGCACAAACGAGGCTACTGGGTGTGATGGCTTTGGGGGCAGAAGGGACACAGGGACCTGTGTCCAGCCTGCTGACCTGGTGGACAAAGCACTGCTACACACGGAGGGAGTTTGTTAGCTCCTCTCCTCACCCTGCAACTCGTGCCAGGTGGATGAGGACTGCGCAGGGTGGCCAGCGGGTGCGGGGTGTTGTGTAATAAAGACAGTGAGCACTCCAAATCAGGTGTGTCGGCCACGCTGGGAGGGTTTCACTCTCGTGAGGGGAGATGGAGGAGCCATTAACCTGCCAGCTGATTCACAGCTTTAAGACCGGTAGCATCCCTAGCGATAATCTAATCTGATTTCCTGCGTAATATAAACTGTGGAATTTCCCTGGCTTACCTCCTGCCTCGTGCTCACCCTCGATGCCAGCGAGAACACGCCTGTTAGAGATGTGTCTGGTGGCAATTCCCACACTTCCAGCCGTGGCAGCTCCCCCGAGGACTCGGCAGCGGTGGGTAGGGCTGGGGATGGGGCTGGGCGGCTCCTGCCCGGGGCATGGGGTGTGCGGGGTCTGTCCCTGTCCCCGCGCGGTGTCGCTGCGGGGCCGCGGAGCTGCGGGAGCTGCGGGAGCTGCGCTCGGGCGCGCTGCGCTGTCCCCGCGCTGGAGAAGCGCCCAGCGAGAAGGGTTTGAACAAATGGGGAGCGCTGCAGAGGGTTTGCACGGTCCGTTTGTTAGAGCCGGGTTCTGCTCTGCGTTTTCCCAGGAAACTCCGAAATTGCAGCTTTGTTTGGCACCTGGTCAGGAGATTTTGATGTGACATTTTTGCCAGCGATGTAATTTTAACTGGAAAGTCGGTCTGCTTTTTCACTGGGGTAGTTTATCCATCATCCCTGTGATATTGTAAAACCTGATGAGGATGGGGAGCACAGATTTCCCATGCTTAGTCCATTCATTCCCAGAAGGTTTACTCTGCTGTGAGGAGCAGTTAAATGTCTAAAGAGACATGCCGCGTTCGGGGTGCTGGCGATCAGGCTGCAGAGGGAGCCAGTCTCAAGGTAAAGCTCTTCCTCCGCACACCCTTTCCCTGTCAGGTTGTTATCAATGTCACAGAGACGGGACTGCAGAAAATCCAGTTTTCCCCCAATAGATCTTGTCTTGTTCCCCACACGACTGTTTTCCAGGCCAAGTTTGAGGCTGCGTGTCTGGGGTTTCGCTACAAAGGAGTGGGTGAAACAGCAGTTTTGAGCGATGAGCCAGTCAGCCAGAGGTACTGGCTGAGCACTGCAAATGTGAGCACCAGCACACAGTGCAGGTCCAGAGGGTCTGGAGCAGCCTTGGCTGTGCTGGACAGTTGCTGCACAGATGGCTGGAGTTTGCCCAGCAAATATGATGCAGTCACAGCTACTCAGACCTGCCGCATGCGCTCGAAGTTCTGCGTGGAAATACAGCAACTCAGAGACTCACCGAGGGCCAGAGTGACAAATTAGTTTGGGGATCACGGAGTCAGCACAGCTCAGCCCTCTGGTGATCTCTGGGCAGCCTCATGGTTTCTCCTTTGCCTCTTGCTTCTACAGCATGGTGGTGGCAACTTGCTTTGTGTCCTTTGACTCAGAGTCTAGCTACTCCACAGCCCCAGCTCAGAGCAATGAGTTTGCTTCACTAGCTCTTAAAAACCAAAAGGAGCAGAAAGCAAAGAAAACTGCTCTCAGCTGGGCAGCTCTCAAGCTGCTCTCTTAGGGGAGGTGGTGGTGGCTGCCAGCTCCCTGTCCCAGTCTGGCTCTACCTCTGGGGCTCTGCTCAACCAGAAATCTGCAGAGGGCGGAATCTGTATCAGTTCCCGTCCCATGGCAGGAGGTGGCACTTTGTTTTCCTCTGGCTTTGGCTGCTTGGCCCCTGACTGTGCGTCTGTATGCAAAGTGTTTTAAATCTATGTGGACTCGGATTCCTCTTCTCCATGGAAACACATAAAATGACAAGTGAGCAAAGGCTGATAGTGCCAGCAGTAGAGAATAAGATGCAAAGATTTTGACCCTCGTGTCCTCGGCTTGGTGGATGCTGTTCCTGTTTGATGAGGCTCCTGTGGCCCGCGTGAAAGGATTCAGTGTTGTAAGGTCGTGCTCTGCTCCACAGCCAGCAGGCCTTTGCAAAACAGTGCACTGGGAGGAGTATCATGTCTTTATTTCTGAGGCATGTTGGGCTGAAGAGGTTTTTGTGGTCATACAGGTGGTCAGTGGCAGAGATAAGAGTAAATCTCTGTATCTCAGCTCCCGCCTGGTGCTGTAGTTCCCAGTGTGTGCTTGCGTCACGGCTCTGCACAGACTGGGACCCATGCTGGGATTTCAAAACCTTCCCTCATGTTTTTCCTGCATGAGCAAGCTGATAGAACCTCTTTTCCAGTTTGCCTCATCCCACAGCAAGGAAATCATCCTTTTGGTTTGCCCTTTTTAACCTCAATTTAAACTTTTGCTTAACGGAGTTGAAGAAATAATATACACATCACTGTTTATCACTATCTAGTTTTCTGTTTCTATCATTAACAGCGAGAAACCATTGAAAACAAAGGTTTTAATGAAAAACTAAACAGTTTTAGAAATAGTTTGTTTCAGGCTCTGGTATTACATAGAAAGCTGAATGCAGAGGAGTTGAAATAGGAGTCCACCTCCGGCTCGTTTTTAAATGAAACCCATTTCTCAGCGTGCCCCGGGCTCTGGCTCGTGGGCAGAGCTTCAGGAGCACAAAATCTGCTCAGCACAGCCAGCAGCACAGGCGGCACCAGGAATGCCGGGCGCCCGGAGCTGGGGGAGCGCTGCTGGCACCCGCCCCGCTCCCAGCAGCGCGGGAGGGCCGTGCTGGATCCGCACGGCGCGCTGTTCCCAAACAAAGCCCTCGGCATCTGCGCCGGGGCCGCCACCAATTGCCATATGTCACTCTGCTCTGCATATGTTTGCAGGGCGCAGCCAATGGCGCTCGCACACCCTCCGTGAGACTCGCCGTCCCACACAAAGGGCGCCCTGGCGCGGCCGCTGCCGGTGCTCCGCAGTCTGCTCGCCCGCGGAGCAGCCGCGCTCGCCGCGCCGCGTTGTGCCGCACGAGCAGCGCGGCCCCGGCCCGGCCGGATGCTCTGCAATCTGTTGCTCCGGGAGCCCGGGCCCGGCTGTCGCGATTTCCGCAGCCCGCGGGGCCGCGAAGGAGCAGGCGGGAGGCGGCGGGGCCGTGCCCGGNGACCGCGCACGGCGCACAAGCTGCGCGCTCCAGCGCCCGTAACTAATCCTGCCCGTGCCTGAAGGAGTTTTGTTTGTGTTTGCTTCGTGCATAACCAGCACGGCCCAGCGAGCCATTCGGACTTGCACAACGGGAAGAGATGGGATATTTACGTGCGTTACTTGAAGCACGTCCTACACAAACAGCTGATATAAGTGAGCTAAAGGAGTGGTGCGATATTTTGCCCAAAAATAGGGCTCCCTGCAAGACTTCCTTCAGAAACCCAGTGTGTACCACCCTTCAGTTTAAGCCTGGGAGGCATAAAAAGTGTCTGCACTGAGAACTTGCACTCAAACAAGCCTTTGAGTGGCACAGCCTTGCTGGGGATCGCAGGCTGAGCTGCTGCTCAGAGGAGCCTCAGGAAAATAAATACCTGCTCCTGAAGGATTCGCATCCCACAGAGGCCTTCTGCAGGATGTAGTTAAAAGGGGCCACCGGTTGAGCAGTGAGGATGTGATAAAGTGTTGAAGCCGTGTGCTTTCAGATGTACCACCAACCCCACCGGCATCCGCGTGGAGACTGCGGAATAGTGTGTGTACACATGGAACTGAAATTAGGTCAGGGTAGAGAGTCGTATTTTAGTATTTATTTTATTTTTTTCGTGGTTTTTTTTTAATCTGGGTAAGACTGGGTGCTCGTTTCACAGACTGTCATTCCTTATGCTAACTTCTCTCAGTGCAAAGCACTTGGCCCTCTGGCCTGAAGTGTCTTTTGACATACAACTTATACAAAGCCATAAAAAAAACCCTGATGCAGCAGCATAATTTTATAGCATTCACACATCTGTTTCCATTGATGGCTTTGAAGCCCAGTAAAATGGCTCAGATAGAAAAGAAAGAGAAAAATAACCACCACCGTGTTTGTAGAAATATGACTAACGCCCAGACCTGCCTGTACTTGTTAAAATGTGCTAGAATGACAATGTTAACAGCTTGGCCAAGCATCAGAAAATCACTGCTTCATCTGATGCTGTTAGCTGAGTTCTTCAGTAAAGGCAGAGCTGAAAAATAGTGATGCTTCCCTGGGCCTCAGGGTGGAGTGGCAGAGAGAGCTCAGACATCTAGTGACTCAGGGATGCTGGTAAGAGCCTGGCTCCTTGCACAGGCTGCCCATGCTTCTGCCACCCTGTCCTGAGTGGCCTGGTAGCACTGGGCCTGGAAAGCTTTCTGCATCTAACCGGTCAGGAATTTGCAAGGTGTGAACATCAGGGGCCCCTCCTGGATGGCACCCCAAAAAGAGCCAAAAGGACATTTTATATTTTGCTTGTGAGGCCCTGTTTGGGCTGCACAAGAAATGCTCAGCGTGAATTGCCAGCCACTGAAAATGAGCTGCATGCCTGATAATCACTTTCAAATGCCCCACTTCCCTGAGGGTGGGATTTTTTTCATACAAGTCCCCATAAGCTTTTGTGGTTTAACTTGGACAGTTATATTTCTGCAGCACTGACACCACCAGCAGGATCTGTCTCTGGTGTTTATCTTTGCACACCTTTGAGGGGTGAAGGAATGGATCTTTGGATTTGTGCCTCACAGTCGTCCTAAAACGCTGTGCTCTGCCTTCAGGTTACAGACCCTGTCATGCCTGTCTTCCAGTGAGGCACAGCTCCCACCTGCCTGGCTGAGAGAGAGGACACCCACCGGGTTGTGTTTGTGCTGAATCCTGTCCACCCAAGTGTCATCCCCTGAGCAAAAAGTGATAGGGCAGAGGGGATCTGTGATAAAACCAGAGGTGCTTTACGCTGCAGCTTCACCTTCCCTGGAAATGGCTCTGGGAATAAAGGACAGTGCTTCAAACAGCACTTGCCGTAGGCACGTAATTCGTTATGTTCTTCATGCAAGGACGCATTGAAATTCAGTTCAAAGAGAAAGGAAAACCCTTTTGCACTAAGCAGAGATCAGATTATTTGGTAAGCACAAAAACCTTTTGAGTAATAACTTTTCTGTGGAGAGTCAGATGGTTTCTATACGCTTAGTAGTCCCAGTTTCCCTTGAACTGTGTAATTCAGTTGAGGTGCTGAATTACACAGCTCGGCTTTTAAACCGTCTCATACACAGCTGCATTCCCAGACTGGCAGAGCCACTGAGAATCCCTTGCAGGGCTAGTATCTGTGGCATTCAGCCTTGATTTTGGAGAGGTACAGGGACAGTCTGACTAAAATTGAGGTCAGTCTCCTCCAGTGACCTACCTTCACCAGTAGCTGGGAGTAAAGCTGGAGGTATTTGACACTTCAAATTTCTTTTTATTCATAGAGGTCTCCAGGAGAGGCAGAGCCTCTGTTATTTTGTGTACGCAGGGTATCACACAGGCCAGGTGACAGAGAGTTTGGACCAAAGCCTAAAGAGTACATGGCTTACTACATTGGCAGTGAAGAAATACAGAGAAATAAGCAACTGACCTGAAATAGAACTAGCAGAGGTCAAGAAGTCAAGATGTTATAGTAACTGGTACAGTTTTCCTTTTTTTCAAGCAGAGCTGAATGTTTAACTGATTTAGCAACAGAAAGCGACAGGGAGGATGCTGATGGTGCAGAGAAGAGCTTTGCAAGAGAAAGGAAAAGACAGTGTATTGCGTTTGTTTATACTAAAAATACATATAGACTGGGGTAGCAGATACAAGCTGTTCCCAAGTACCAAATTGTGTTTCTGAGCCAGATGACAGCAAGAAAGGGGAGCACAAACAGGCATCTTCGTAATTTTTGTTCAGGTAAATCAAATCATTCCAATCTTGGTGCCTAAGTTTTGCTGATGGATGAATTTATGTATTCGAACTGTGCACTAGAGAAGACTGAGAAGTCCAAAAATCTTACCAAAAATCTTACCAAAAATCTTACCAAAAATCTTACCAAAAATCTTACCAAATCCCTTTTGTTGAGAGTCCTACTTGATATTCTCTTAATTAGGCAGGAAGGAATAAGTCCATCTCCAAAGCAGACTCAGAAGGAGTTGCTGTGATAGCTATTCATGACGAATGTTGCAGCTCTTCTTTCGGAACACAGATCCAGGGAGGAGAAGGGAGACAACCTTCCAGGTTTACAGCAGATCAAAGGAAGGTCAGTGGCTGGCAGGAATATGGGAGGGGAGAAGGAAGGTGAGAACTTAAGAATCTCTTAAAAATCAGTGGCTGCCTCTGCCTACAGGTCAGCAGCATCTCTAAATTGGTAGTTCTTTTCTCTGCTGCTAATTAGTAGTGGCTACAGTGGAAGTGCATATTCTGTCAGCTTGAATTTAGTTAGCTGAGAAGGTAGACTGTGCCTTTTAGGTATTCTTTTTAGGCTAAACTCTTCCTATTGGGCATGATTTATTATCTTGGGATCCATCCTTCAATCACTTGATGTTGTGGCAAATTTCCTGTACCCCAGCTGGGATCCCAAGTGTGCCCAGGAGAGCCTATTGCTTTCCAGGATATCCCAGCGGTGAGAGCACACATAAACAGCACACCAAACAGATGGGTCATGATTTGTTTGTACAATCTATATGTCCTATATATCCCTATGTCTCTTATTTATCTTTATATATATTTATTAATTCGAAGACCATTTACAATGATTCCCTTTATTTAAACGTCCTCTAGATTCTATCTGCTTGTTTGTGCCTCCAGGAAAATCAATCTGTGTGGGGTACTGAGCACAACTGCAATAAAGGAGAGAGAAATAAAGCAGACATGAAATACGACATGTTCTCTCCAGAAGGGAAACTAGAAGCCTCAAGCCAAAGTCCAAAGGTTACATACAGTGGTAATGCTCTTATCTAACCTGGTTATACCTGGTACTTGCAGGTAAACGGATTGAGGCTCTGCTGTCATGAAACGAGCCCAGCAGGGCCTGATGAGCCTCACTGCCACCCCGTGCTCCACCTGACACGGCAGTGCAGCAGCTCACACCACAGTCCTGCAGGATACAGCTGTTGTCTTGGGCCACAGCCTTTCCCTGGGCATCCCCAAATATCTGGGCCTCTTCAGTGAGGAGAAAATGTGGAGCCTTCTGGGCTCCTGGCTGAGGGACCTTGTCAGATGTTCGGATCACAAACTAGTGCTTCATATAAGCACAAAACCCAACTTTGTTATCATATGGAGAGATAAATCCAGTTATTACAGGGACCGATACAATCTTGAAATGGAAGGATGGAAGAATGAATGTTTCCTTTAAAGACATTTTGGCTTGTTTCTTGGTCTGACTTTCAAGCTTGTTCATTCACTTGCTGGCAGAGAAGTTTCTACTCCTTTGGCTCTTGCCATGGCCTCTCTTTTCCTAGCATTTCCTATACTGTATTTTCCTACACATTTCCTATATCTTCTCCTTGTGTGGGGCTGTGCACACTCTCAACATCAGGGCTATTTCCTAGTTTTCAGCAGAGCTGAGCAGCACATGCTCTGAGCCCAGAGTTCCAGCTTCTCATCGGGTACTTTACTAATGGCTGAACAGCATCTTTGTATTTAACCTTTGAACAAAAAAGCTAAAATACTATACAGAATTCCTCTATTTCTACTTATTATAGGAAATGGGCTCCCCCACCCCCCACTGCCTGGTTGCATGCCTGTTATTTGGGCACTCTGAGGGTGACAAAGCCAGAGATCTCCTCTGTAATCGTGACCAACTCTTACGCAGAAATACTCATCTGTCCTGTCAACGGGCGGCCGAACAGGAGCTCCAGGTGACGTCTTGTTTCCTCAGCCCCAAGTGTGCGTCTGTCAGCCTCACCACTGCCCTGTTCCCCCTGTTCTGCAGGCAGGAGCAGCCACCACACACTGTCCTAGTCAGGAGGGGCTGGTTGCTGGAGCTGACAGACACTTCACAAGTCTGTGCTGTGCAGTGCTATCTCCATGGATTTTATTTCCTCGCTCCCCTCGACCTCCCATCTATCTCCCTTCACAGGAAATCTGTGGGCAGCCTTGATCTTGAATTCTCCATGCCCTCCCAGATCTTTCTTATCTGTAAACCTGTCTACTGCTACATCCACAGCTTTCCCATGCACGGACACACCCAAGAAAGCCCAATTTGTGCAGAAACTTTTGACGTTGGCAGTGGTCACTTGCAACTATCCATCCACTCAAACACAGACAGCTCTGCACCTGTTCCCTCAGTATTTCAGGTATTATCTGATGTTCTTCTCCCCTTCCACCACTCAGTGGTTTCCTACCAGCTTATTGGCCATATAGATATTAATCCATAATAATGAGCACCCTGTGCTCTTTCCTCAGGCAGGTCCTCTGGGTTCATTTCTCTTTCTTTGATACATTTCCAGCTGCCTCCAGCTGACCAACAATGACTTTGGCTCTGCCTTTTTATGTATCTGACCAGAAGCGGTGGAAAATCCTTCTCCTCTGCAGCTCTCTGGAACAGCCTTCACCCTATCTCCTGCTTCATCAGCTTCATCTTCAGATCACGGCTGATCCCTATGGCTAGTTTCTCCTTTCCATTACTATTTCAGTACCTTCAAGCTAATTTCCTCCATTGTGCTTGTACTTATTCCCTTGGTGCTACAGGTTGCAGGGGTAGAGGGTTCTCCTCCCGCCTCCTCCCCAGCTGAGAAACCACTCTGGCCTAGAGCAGGACACACAGAGAGCCTTCCTGACCACCTGTGTGTCCTCCCAGTGGCTCTTGAGCCCTTAGCCTTGCTGTATCTGAGTTCCTGTTACCTTTGTACCACTTCCAGCACTGAGGTTCTTGATGGGAAGATGGCTTTCTCGCATGAGAAAACAAAAATGCTAAGCTGATGCCATAGATCTGTCTGAGTGCTCTGCATGTGCTGCAGTGAAGAGGAATTGTGGAGCCTGGTGATCAAGGAATAGTCTTTCAGAGGAATCGTGGAGCCTGGTGATCAAGGAATAGCCTTTCAGAGACCTTTCAGAGAAGGGGGCAGTTGGAGAGAAAGATTCTGCAGAAATGAGGGGGGCCTGTCTAAGATCTCAAGACACCCCTCTCATGTGTTCACTGCTCACAGGACACTGTTCTCTGTTATCTGGGAGATGTGTGAGAGCAGGCCAGGAAAGCCAGGAAGTCTGGAGTTCGCTGGTTCCTGCCCCACATCTCCCCGTTCCTTCGCGCTTATCCAGAGCCTATCGCTGGCGAGTCTCGGGGCACCTCCCAGTTATTACTCACCACCACCTCCCTCCAAACAGGAGATCACCGCAGGAGATAGGGAGTGTGAACCCTGCTGAGACTGGTATTCTGGCTCCCACGTTATTGCTGTTAACTCTGAAGGTGAACTGCACCGTTGTGTTTCTCCCCATGGTGGTGTTCTGGCGATAAAGTTTAGATTAAACCTAGTAAAAATATAATATAATCATAATAAAACCAATACAGATATTTCACAAAGAAGCCATCAAATTCTCTGTGCTGTGGAGTGCTGTGATATGTGTGCAGTGTGGTTGAATCTACTCCTTCATTGCTTGAGTTTTTCATGTGGGTTCACATTAAACCTCACGGGAAGGCCAAACAGTAAGAAGACCCCATTCCCCCTTCAACTAACAAGAAGCTGTGTCAAAAAGGAAGTACCAAAGGGAATGGTTATAACCTGGTTGCTGTTCTTGTCCATTTTGCCAAGTAGGAACATTTGCTCACTAAGAAGTTCAACATCACAGGTGAAAGGATAAGAAAAGACAAGTATCTTGGAAAAACAATTAAATCTCTGATAACGCTGCAGAGAACATATGATTTAAGCTGAAAAGAATTTTTAGAAGTCTAGAAAAAGCCCCTTATTCTTTGGTCTCTGCCAACAGAAAAAAATTGGAGAAGTATCTTTAAATATGGTTAATAAACTTACCTGCTTGGGGCAGGAGAAAAAATCAGTTTGTAGTTTGTTAACCCCCTGGCAAAGTCAGCTGCTCGTGCAGCTCAGTGCTCTGTTCAAACACAGGGTAAGTTTGGAAGCTGCTGCCATACCCTGTCTGTGCTGGAGGTCCGGAAGACAGAGCATTGAGGTGCATTGCAAGGCAAGGACTAATCCTCTCACTGACCTCTACAAGTAAGAGGAATGAAAAGGGACTTGTACATATTAATCACAGCTCCTGCACCTTTTTCTCTGGTGGCCCCAACCACCATCCATAGTGGGACACTGCCTTTAGAGAGTTAGGGGACAGCTATAATGCATAGGGCTCCAACACTGTTCCCTGTTCCCTGTGTGTGGACGTCTCTTAAAGCTGATAAAGATGTTCAGAAGCAGATTTACGAAAAAACATTTGTTTTTTGGCTTTCTGCCCCCGTTTGATAACACCAAGGTTACACATTCATGCTCTTAGCTTTAGGACAGAGCGAGGGGCGTGGAAAGCAGTATTTTTAAAATTCATCAACTAAACCTACAATGGACCCTGTGCGTGCACCCAAACCCACACATCTGCAGAAGGAAGGTGGCTTGAGAAATCCCCTGTGATGGGTAAATGGAGAGCAGTCACTTGCACTCAAAGTGTCTTTGCTCAGCTGATTGTTTCAGATGCTCTTCTGGCCATTGCTCATTTTGCTTTCTCTCTGTCCCTCTCTCCAAAATGAAGCTGACATCTTTTCATCTGCCAGGGGGCCTTGCTGAGGGTTTTTGGGCTTTATTGAGTCTCCGCAGTGAGGCACACAAGAATGGAGGTCTCCAGCAGCCCTTTCCCTTAAGCTTCAAGAGGATATGCCCCAAACCAGAAAGGGCTAATGAAAAGTAATGCAGGAGGGCAAAAAATACTCCAAACCAAAAAGCAGCAAATCATATTTACCTAGGTGAATGTTCGTCTGTTTTGTTGTAGTTTATATTTTACTCTGATTCTCCTGCCTTCTTCTGATGGGCATCTTTTTGATGGTGGTGGTCTTTAAATGATTGTTTTCCTCCCTTCTTCCTATTTTGTCCTGTCCTCAGCTTTTCATTTTCTTTGAAAAGCAATACCCTGCTACTCATTTTCTCCCAGTTACTTGCACTCTGGGTTTCTACAATTTTCCTTTTCCCTCCACTTCTAGTACAGTGTTTCTACCCACTCCCTCCTGCCCTTCCCACCTTCTAGTGTCCCCAGCACAGCTCTAGCTCTCAGGGAACACCAGCAATCCTAGAACAATTTACAGCCATCAGCCAGTTAAGTGTCACACCTTCCTGCAAGGCAGGTAATTATTTATGAACATTGCGAGGCTGCCACTGTTTGGGGTAACAGATTGTTCAGCTGCTCCTGCTCGAGGGGCCCCACACAACAACAGTGAGGCTGCAAAAGGTCAGGGTTGGGATGAACAGCTAGAGCTGCGTGTGAGGACTGCAGACATCTGCTAGCACATTGCTGAGCTCTGAGCCCTCCTTTTACTCGTGGGCTTGTGAGCATGAAATGTCTCCCGGATTTGTGGGGTCAAACAGGCTGTATCTTAAAAAAAAATTAAAATCCAGAGAAAAATCCACAGACCACATATGGATTCTGTGCTCCATAAAATGGCACAGAGTAACTGGTCTGGTTTCTTTGTTCCCTGCTCGTGCAAACCATCCCACGCTTCATCAGGGAGGGGCTGTGGCTCCCACTGAAACCAGCTCCTTCATAAACTGATGGTGACACTACATGGGGACTCCCAGCCTGAAATGCTGCGTGACATTTTCCCAAAGGTGGAAGATTTATGGGTTTAACCTAAATTAATTAAGAAGCAGAACCTTAATTAAGAAGCAGGTTGCTTCTGAAACAGCTAACACACTTCAAAGGGCTGAAGCCATATACTCAGTGGGAACAAAGAGAAAACAGGGTCAAAACAGACCATATCTGTGCCTTTTTCTCACCCCATTCATCTTGCACACGGGGGGGTGCTCTGCTGGCATTTTAAAAATAGCAGTGGAACATCTGCCACCCAAAGGAGAATTGGGGAGTGTGGGAGGGGCATGTGGTTTATTGAAAAGCCACTGCTCCCCCATGGAAGCAGAAGATGAGCCAGATGTACTTTTTTTTTCCTCTACCAAGTCCTGGTCGTTTTCCCATTGATTTCAGTTGATCCAGGATATCCCTCTTACTCTCTTTCTCTTTTTTCCCCCCCTAGCCAGGTGGTTTCACTTTGTGAATGCAGGAGGCCAGACCAAGTACAGCTGTTAGCTGAGGGGCAGGTGGTTTAAGAAAAACAAGAAATGAGTCTCTTGAAAACATGGCACATTTTTAGGACCTCAGTTCCCACAGAGCTGGGTGTCCTGGAAGAACCGACCTCAGATAACTACTGTGCTCCTCAACCAGTTCTAGTTGCTCAGTTAATGATGTATTTGTACCATTAATTCTGTAATATTTTGAACAGGTCATTCCTACCTCTGGAATTAAGGGACCTGGGTGGCTTTTCCCATTGTAATGGTGTGGTTTAAATGATGTTTCAATAAAATCCATCGCTGTTTCTTTAGGAAGACAGGCAAGCAAGAAGTAGGATGGTGGACTCTTCATTGAACACACCAGCCTCAAGTGCCATCCCTCCAGGTTTCTGTAAATCCTGCTGGATCTCCTTCGCACCTTTAGGAAGGTGCACAGGTATTGCTGCAAGTCTGGCCTTGTGCTATTTTGGAAAAGGGTTTTGAAAGCTACACCCAACATTAAGAAGAGATTGATGTAAGAGATTATGATAAATGCACAAAACACTTTCATTTTCTTTATTTTCAATCGATACTGTATGAATACAAAGTTTCTAGAAAGCTACAAAAATTCTACCACTTTATCAAGAAGGCATCAAAATGTGTCACTTTGCAAAGACATGAAAACACCTGCAGTAACCGACACAAAAATAGCATTTTTAGAGTGATGAAATAATTGCACTTAACTGTCATGGATATTA
This sequence comes from Rhagologus leucostigma, assembly GCA_013397725.1. Classification (NCBI taxonomy): domain Eukaryota; kingdom Metazoa; phylum Chordata; class Aves; order Passeriformes; genus Rhagologus; species Rhagologus leucostigma. Next base: position 1,392,456 of record VZTD01003963.1, read on the forward strand.
AAGTTATCACACATATGTACCGCGAAAGCTAGAATACATTTTTTTTTTTACAAAGCACTTTATAAAAAAATTCTCTGCACACAAAACCTATAATTTTCATATTACTATCATACTAAAGATAAATTCACTTTAAAGCCAACACTTAAAACATTTTAAACAAAAAAAAAGGTACCAGTACCTACACACAGACAATAACAAATACAAGAATACTGTACTGCCAAGAGGTTTGACTGAAACTCCTTTTGAAAGCTTCTGCAAATATGTTAAGAAAACATTGGGGAACATTCAGTTTTTTCCAAGAGCCTTCCCTCACTGTCTAACCTAGAGGTACTTTATCATCAAAAGGCAAGTTCTACATCAAAAGTTACCAGCAGCAGTACAATATTAAAGTAACCACTGACCATATATGAATATGCTTAAGTCACAAACCCATTTTATACACATTACACAAATAAACATAAAGTGAGAATTCCATTAAGTCATTTACAAATGTGAACAAATGCACATGGCAAAAAAACCCCAAAACAAAACAAAAACCCAACCTGTTTTACATAAAATGTACTGAAGAATTAAAGGCTATTCAGGTTTTCAATGTTATAAAATTCTTTTGTCTTTTTTTTTTTTTTTCAGGCACATATTGTATTTTTTGTCTGCAGTCATGAGCCTGAATCAGAGGCCCATAAAACAAAACAAAACAAAAACAAAAACACATACTCTGTAAGGAGGTAACAGGGATCCATCTCCTTTTAGTCAACTGAGTGCATTTAAGATTTAATTTACACACTAAAACTAATTACATGATCTCAGCAAGAATGACCTGAAAAGTTAAAGGATGAAGATGTCCAGAGTGTTTCTTTTACTTTGACTTATCCAGCCTCAATCTTTCTTAGGGGGCTAAACATCTCGTTATGAAAGACAAGAGGGGGAAAGGAGATCATCCTGAGCAAAGGACAAAGCCGGGCTCTACTCCACACATCCGCCGTGTGCCCGGGCACGTGTATCCTCGTGGGAAAAGGAAAGGGGGGACAACAACAGGGCTCTCAGTGTGACCGACTGAGTGCTCCAGGAAAACTCCCAGGGGAGCTGCTTCAGACAGCAGGCGTGCCCCAGGACTCGCAGTGGGAAAATAAATAGATACGGATTAGCACGTCAAATGTCGTATCTGCCTTGGACTGGCCAGTTACTTACATTCAACATTAATGTACACCCTTCATTATTCCCAATAGCCCACCCCGTGGGGTTCCACGGGAGAAGCTACTGCCAAACCGAGCTGTAGCTGTGGTGGAGAGGGAAAGTGAGAAACAGGCATTAGATCTGCAATTCCTTCAAAATAGTGGTGCAGTACCTAAACAAAACCAGTTTGGAATTCAAGTAAGTAAAACTACATTTGTTAGCAGTAATTTTTAACAGCCCCAAATGGTACCATTATGTTTGTTTGAATGAGACAGAGGTGTAGTTTATCACAAACATTGACTAGTACAACTGAAATGTTTGGCAATAACTGAAAAAGTATGTTCTGCTCGTGGGCCAAAAGTGTCTTTGCCCTACCTCAGTCTCGTTAAGTTCAACAGGATTACTTGTCTTATAGAGGTAAGTGAGATTTAGACCTTGAAGGAATAACAAAAATAATATTTTAGAGAAAGGGAATTTGAATTATCACAATATTTACCACACAGTGTCACAATATTTCTCTATATAAAAAGTTAATCTTAGTTTTCATCAAATACTTTAAAAATCAAGTTAAAATTGTATTCACAACTATATAATCCCTCTGACAGCTTTTGGTTTTGCTGATATTTGTTCTTTCTAAAACTGTTAAAATGTTGCTCCTCTTCCCATCGATTTCAGGTGCAGTGGAGAGTATGGCCCCCGTTCACAGAAGGTATCAAATACAGACATATTATTAAGAGGAGCTAATTTTTTTTGTTTTTTCCAAGACATCATCTGGGAATTAAAACAAAACAACCCTGTGTTTTGAGTTGTGCTGGCCAGAATTTCTCTACCAGCACCTTCATCCACAACGCTCACACTCAACATTTCAATGCTTAAACCCACACAATTGCATTTACCCTCGCTATGCTCAGTTCTCCGTGTTCGTCCTGTTTTATGCATCTGACCTTCAGCGTGCACAACTTTGTAAACAAAATCTTCTGTCTAAACAAAGAATCTTCACAGACACCAAAATATTATTATAGGAGATCAATGAAGCCATGTTTGTCCACTGAAATTCTGTAGGATACGGATCTCTCATTATGCAGATGCATGACTGGATGAAGAGAATATAAATGTGAATATTTTCATTTTTATATCACAGACAAATCAGTTGCTGGTTTGCAATGCTGTCAGAAATGGCAAACAGTAGGTTTTTCTTCAGCAGGCTGATCATTAGCAAAATCCCTTTGCTATGAATGGTGCTCTTTTGTGAATGGAGGCCTGTAGATTCAACTTATTCCGATAAACCAAAGGCATTACGGTGATAACTAAATATTTTTGGTCTCTCTACAAATTGTCATTATTATGGCAGCACTTTTCTAAGCTGGAATTTCAAACCAAAGGCACTTTCATGCTAGAGTGCAGAAGAGTCACAATTAATTATTTGGTCATGAAATTTAAAAAGGCAGCATTCATTAATACAATTCACTTTTCAGGGAGAACTAGGAATCTGTAACCTTTCCTTTTGGTATAGGCATTTCACTGCAATGGGACTGACTTGTACAGACAGCTGGTTTAGACCAAGCAGTCAAAGAGCGTTTCTGTGGGGAAAAATACGGATATTTTAAAAATGGAACCAATTAATAAAACAATGTATAAAATTTAATGTTAAGAGGCTAAAGGTACTTCTAATATAATGCTAAGGCACTGCATATTGTAATGCTTTGGCAGCTCTCAATTAAAAGGTTCCTACAAAAAAGTAACAGTAACAAGATAAGTACTTCCAGCTTACAAAAGAGCTCACAGTTTACAGGCAGCCTGTTGGACTACACACCCCACACTCAACAGTTGAAGGATTAAGGCTTTTAAGAATTAACATATACAGGGTATGGATAATTTACAGAAGTGTAAAGAAAAGACGATGGAAGTAGTTTCCCTAATATTACATATGTGAACACCAATAAACATTGTGACTGTTTATACCCTATAGTTATGGCATATGTAGTGTGCCAGATCCTATTAAAAAAAAATGTACCTGGTTTTGCAAATTGACTCACATACTTGATACGCCTTAAAGAGTTTGCTTGTTATTAAACAGAAAAAAAAAAATTAAAAAAAAATCACCAAACCCACAATTCAAACCCTAAATAAAAGACAACTTTAGAACAAAAAACGAAGAGTAGTTTTTGACTTGTAACACCAAGTGCTTAGAATAAAGGGCTACCGTTAGGCTGTTACAATGCAGTGCTTTTCCTGATGTGATTGTTAGTGTTAAAAATGAGCGTTAAAAGAGACCTTGCCATGGACACATTTCTCTGTTCACTTCGCAGAGTATAAACTGAAAGATCATCAGCCCTAATATCCACAGCTAGACATCACAGCAACCATCCGCCTCGCAGAGTCAGATCAGGCTGAGGGACTAAAGCAGTCTCCCTTCCCCTCGGTGACGTTTGCACCCTCCTCGAACCCGAGACCTCAGCAGCGTTAGGGATGATCATGGTCTGACCCACTACCTCGCCTAGGCTCTATTCTAGTCTAGACATTTCAACAGTGGGCAATTCTAACAGAAAGGACTATGCAGGGATATAATTTAAAGAAAAAAATAAGACTTGCTTGTTTGAAGACTACAGCACTGTGCCTGGGAGTAAATTCTACGCTTGAATTGTGCATGGGAGTGTATCGTAAAGGGCAGGGAGGAGGGGCCTGCTAAGCATGAACTTTGATTCAGGACTGCAAAAGACTTTCCTAAGAACCCTCTTTGCTGATAACTCATCACTGATCTTTAAGGTGGCTTGTGCTTGGTCAGGCAGCCCTCAGCCTTTCAGACAAATGTTTTGCCTGAGAACCCTCCGCTGGCCCAGCACCTGCCCAAACAACTTCTGCTTGGGCAACGAGGGGCAGCGGGAGGAGAGGAACTGAGCAACACCCTCTGTCCTGAACGGGAGGGGTGAGACTGCTGCTCTCACGTGTGCGGACCTCAGACAATCACTCACACCCACGGCCGTGGTTCGAAGCCTTACAGTATTAAAATATCTCCAGCTGTACTTCACCTCCTGGAGTCTTCCCTGAATTTATCAGAAGGATGAATACTACCACATCCAAGAGGACAGCAGACCCCATGTGGTAGGTGTGTGTTTGTTTTGGATAAGGTCTTTGCCAGACCTGGAGAAACAACTGGGAGAGGTGTAAGAGCACCATGATTAAGAGAAAAAGGAGAAAAATAATAAAATTCTCTACTTTCCAACCTTTGCCTGATGTTGGTTGTGATTTTCTAGCATCTCACAGATATTAAAGCTGCTGATCCTTTCAGAGGTGTACACACTTCTTTCAAACACATCAGTGTTTTTCTTTCTGTTTGCGAATGACTCGATGCTGTCGCCATGTCAGTTGTTTCCGTTCATCTCTAAATTTCAGAGCTGCAAGTTTTTTGCTCAACTTATTAGAAAACATAGTTGTCCATATAAAATATAACCGCACACACGAGACTACATATAATGCAAGTCTAAATCTTCAGTATTTACCTACTTATTGCAAAATGAGCCATCTTTTTCATTAAATAATCAAATTTTCATATTAGTACAATACAACTTTATACTCTTTTAAAATACACTAGATATGTTAGGGGTAAGGGATGATGTTTTCTTTCTCTGCAATACCTGTTTGAAAGTTTAATGGATTAGAAGATTAGTTTTAGCGTTGAGAAAAAAATACAAAATTTGCCTAATTTTAGGACCTGTCTGTTTCTATCAGGCATTTCTTAAGGCTATATTTTTCATTTGGTTTCAAACAGAAAAATGTTTCATTTTAAAAAATAATTTAGTGAATTACATTCGTCCATATCTTCCACCCTAATTAGTTACAAAGATAATTCTATAAAGATTATTAACTTTGTGTACTCATTTACAGTTATAGCTAAAGATTCATTTCAATTTCACTTGCATTGTAAAACAAGTATTTCATGTTGGAAAAAAACCCAAAATAAATTCTTATAAATGCTGTCAGTTTTTCCCCATGGCAAATGCTCTGTCATACATTTTTCTATCAGATTAAAAATAGGCCTCCACAGACAGAGGCGTTAGGTTCTTAAATACAGTCTTCCCAAGGAACTGTGGTTTACAAATTTGAAGAACACTTAGTTTTAGAAATAATTTTTACAACTGTACCAGAATTTCACAGCTACAATTATATATGAACACATTAAAAATGACTTCACTAAAACAGGATTTAGAAAAATGTGGGTGAAAGTTGGGCCAGAGGCACTGCCACTTAGTGTTGAGGTTTACAGTCTGTGTTTTGATAAAGAAGTGAAATGAAGAGTATATATAAATAACTGCTCAGTCCTTTACAAGCCTGTAGATGTGATGCTGTGCTCCGTGTTCGCTGTTTGACACTTCAAATACACAAGCCATGCAGAGCAGGGTTTCTTGTGTATCCCTGTTTGTCACCACCTGTGCGGGGGAAGGAAGAGGCAGACAGAGTGTTACCCACCTGGAAACAGCGGGGCTGAAACAAGAAGTGACCCATGTCACCTCGGTCCTGCCCCAATCCCGCAGCAGCAGCGGCGCACGGCTCTAAGAGCTTGGCTGAGGTGCCACCACAGAGCAACAGGGAAAGCAAGCTGGGTCACTGGATGAAACTGGCTTAAAGGCCACTACATGGACCATTCTCGGTGTGTTAGGTCACCTGTTGGGCGTTTGCTGCCTGTTTTCCCTGCCCAAGAACTAATTAAGGCCGCTAACATCTGCAGCACTGTAACCGAGCCCCAGTAAGGACACATCAGATGAACACGATGGTTCAAAGTTACTGCCTCAGGCTCTCTACAAACCCCAGATTTGAATAGAAAAAGGGAGAAGTAAGCTGAAACCTGTGGAAATTAACAAAGATGTTTGTTCACGCTCACAGCCAGCTGAGCCTTTTCATCCTGAGTGTCTATAGCGTCCAATTCCAAGAGAATTATTCTGAAGTCAGTGGGATGGTTTGTTTGGTGAGCAACATGACTAAGGGATTTGGAAACTGGTTCCCAACACTACAAGCCGAGCAAGACATACAAAGCCTGAGAGTATCATAGACGTGGAAAAATAAAAAGCCAGTCCATACCAATAAAATGGTGAAGTTTTCCAAGACGCTGTTCATCATGTATTTCTCCGGTAAATGCTTCAGCTTGTGTATGAAGTTGATCATATATTCACACATTGGAGAGCGGTTTATCCTGTACACGAACCGGCCATTCTCAAACCTTGCATATTCAGTCTAAAAAAAACCAAAGAGCATTTAGAATGTGGTAATTCAGACACAGCAAAAAAGTGACTGGTAAATCTGTTTTTCTCTTTTTTTTGTGCAGACAGGAGAAAGAGAAAGTGGCTCTGACACACACTCACCTGTTTGCTGACTCCCTGCCTGAGCTATGCAATGCCTTGCTAAAAATTCAGGGGCCCTTAATTATCAAAGATTATAGTATCACTGCTTGTTCTCTAACCTGCAAATTAACAAACTGAACAGATGAGGATTATAAAGTCCCAAATGGAGTAAAAATTAATTAAGCCAAAAACTGTGGTAAGATGATTTTACAGGAGTTTTGAGGCACCTGTCTGCAAAGGGAACAGCAAAAATAAGTTTATATATTTACACTTAAGTGTGCACATAAAAACATAGATATATTATTGCATGATTTAATAGGCAATTTGTGAATTACAGAAAGATGCAGGACTACAGCTGGAAGAAAACCAGACTGACTGACGGAGGGTAAGGCTGTGACTCTCAGACTTCTGCTGTCCAGCTACCAATTGCTCAGATGAGCTACTCAATGGTTTATGAGGATTTTTGGCTTTCTCCAAGCTCGGAATAATGGAAATTATTAAAACCCTTTTTTTTATGATCACCATGGTTAGAAAACATATTTAGTATAAGAAGGACATAAACAGTGACCAGGACATCTGTAAAGGCTCATCCTTCAGCTCTAGGCTAAAATTCCCCCACAAAAACTGTTTTGTACATGGCAGATGTAGGTCTGGGGCTTAGTCCCCAGCTGCAATATCACTGTACAACAAACCAACCAGAGACCTGACCACGCCACACAGGTCTGTGCTTAGGAAAGGCGAAAAATAAATAAAGGCATGTATCCCATCACAACACCCACCTCTACTTTTTCTACTACTTGCTTTCCAAATGAGCAGACTTTGGTGGAACAGGTGATTGTCATGTTTTCTGAGCTCTCGTACTGACTGGTGACTCCGTAAAAAGCTCCTGTATCATCTTGGATGTTGCAGTTTAAGTCAGCCTGTGGGGAAAAAGGAATGGATGGTGAAGATTTGATTTTTCATTTGACTGTGTGAATAGCATAAGCTGTCATTAGCTCACCATTCTTTTCAGAAATAAGCAGGGGAGCTTAATGGTGATGACAGTGACAGCGGAAAAAGTCTGTCAGGGAAGTAGCTGCCTAATTGTTGCAGTAAAAACCTTAGGAAATCAGCAAGTTATTGGAACTTTAAACAATAAAAGATGACCCAGTATTTCTGTGGGCTACAGGTGATGTTCTTGTCTGGCAGATAGCTGATGAAATCCCTGGCGCAAAGGAATGATCACCTGTGAGGAGCCTGACTCCAGGGCCAACCCCTCTGAAGTGAACCTGCCTGGCCGTCTCAAATTCAGCTGAGCCACCCCACTTCAGAGAGGCTACAGCTCGCTTTCTCCTTTTCCTTTCTTACAGCAATGAAATCTCCATGGCAGAGGGAGACAGCTGGGCAACACGGGATCGATCTCTGATAAGACTCTGCCGGGCCATATGGCATTGATTCAGCAAAATACTCGACTCCACGGAGCAGTCTGACGCAACCCCCAGGCTTCCCGTGTGCACAGAGCCGTGTCCACCAGCAGCAAATACTGCTGGAAGGATTTTCTGGCTTCCAGCATTTCTCTGCAGCCTCAGTAACCATCCAGCTGCCTTTGATACGCAGCATCAGAGCCCGAGACTCGCAGGATCAAGTGAGGAGCAGCGCAACCTTCAGTTATACACGTCCGAATCCAAGTTCTGTGCACAGCAGGATTAATCTGGCTACAAAGCAACCACACAGGTCACCTGCTGAATCCAGCCTCCCTGGGCCTGCCGCAGTGCTGGAGCTGTTCTGCCACTCTGCTCTTTGACATCATGGATCCATTTTCAAAAGCCCTCCACTTAAAAGCACACTAATATGGACACAGGCAGAGTCTAGGGACATGCACAGCTGGATTTGTTGATTCAGGCATTAGCTCTGCTGACATCTTTGATGCCCAAGGAGAGAGTGGGCAGGGTTTTCCTTTTATGTGGAAATAGCTGACCAGCTACAGCAGCATGACAGCTAAGAATCACCTGAATTTGAAAGTTATGCCGAGGTGAGCATTTTGGCAGGGAAATGCACTTCTGCAGCTGTTTCACCTGCAAGTCTAGCTCTGCTTGGTTCTATTCCTAATACAGAAATGGAACACAAAATACTTGACAGATATCTTCATGTTTACCCTTAGACTTTTTAAAAACCCTATTTACAGGAATGCATACCTATGCTCCATCCCTGGAAGTGTTCAAGGCCAGGGTGGATGGGGCTTTGAGCAACCGGGTCCCCATGACAAAAGAGTTGGAAATAGATGATGTCTAAGGCTCCTTATGACCAAACCATTCTGTGATTCTAGTGTGGAGCACTCACCATAGTTCAGGTCATTTGTAACTGCTATTTAATTTTTAACTTGGCAACAACTCATTAATCCTCCTTAGTGTCTGCAGTCCTTATTTGTGGTACAGCGTTCTGAGGCAATATTCTGATAATAGCACACACTGAGCTGGTCTGTGGTACGGAGAAGACACAAGTCTAAGATTACTTGGGGCTGGCTTTGTAAATTAATCAGTGGAGCAACCTCCTGAGGTTTGCACTCAGTAACACAAACAGCCCCACAGTCACGTATTTTGCATAAGAGGAAGAAATCCTTTAGCTGTTGCACCTTGTTTCTTGCACCTGCTTTGCGTGAGGTCAGCAGTTAATGTTTAATGTGCATCTAAAGCAGGGCTGTCACACGGAGCTGTAAGGAATTGTTCAGAGCTGGTAGTAAATAAGCAATTTGCCATCACAGCTGGCCCGCAATTGAAACATGACAAACATCTAAACATGGCAAGCATCTAAACGTGGCAAACATCTAAACGTGGCAAACTGCAGCAGCCATTGGCCACCGCTGCTCCACCAGAATTTCCAAAGAATTGGGATTCCTGATAAAACAATTGCACTGCTGTAATTAATGATAATAATAATAGAAGTAACCTCTTGAAATGCAATTATTCCTGCTGCTACCACAATTGCAGTGTTACTAGCAAAACATTTTTTCTCCTTTCAGATATGAGCAAAATATTCAGGAAATCATAACTAAACCACCCCTCACAACTTCACGTTGTCAAAAGGCAACTGCACAGACCTTGCTTTTCAAACTGCAATAACAAATGTTTAGAGAGTTAAAAAAGGATAACTTTTTATCTGCTGCCTTCTGATTTTGAAGCCCACTGAAAAAAATATCTAACTGTTGTATTTACATGCTGACATTTAACCTGGAAAAGTAACACATGTGGCCATCTGGCACCCTGTTGTTCACTCCCACAGCTCTTCCAGCTCTTGCTGAAATCACCGGGAGGCCTGTGTACACAAAACATCCAGGCTGGGGCTGATGTTTCGATGAGGAACACTTGAAACTATCACTCAGTTGTCATGATTTACTCTGATGCAATCACAACATGGTTGCGAAAGTCCCATGATGATCATATAGATGAGAATGATCTTTATTTACTTGTTGGCTCTTCTTTTTTTTTTTTCTTTTTTTTTGAGTCTAGGACACAATAAAGGTGTTTTCAAGAAAGGACAGAATTCTCTTTGTAAACAGTTTTCATGTTCAACTAATTACAGATTGCTGAGAGCCGAAGCTTTAAGACTCTTCAAAAAAGTCTAACATCAACATTAAAAAATCATAGGAGTTGGGAAGCAAATGCTCTCAAATGAAGGCTTCACAAAGCCTCTTTTAGTACTGTAACAATTTTGTTTAAAGGACTTAAGTATATTATTATGGCTTAAATAGTAAGGGATTTGTCAAAACATATACATCTAAAAGCTAAATTGTATTTCTCAAACTGATGAAACTAAAATAAATTTTTTGCTGGTTTTTTCCTTCTCCAAAAGGTTATGACAAAAAAAAAAAAAAAAAAAAAAAAAAAAAGCTGT